>NEWO01001028.1:0-13895 GCA_003013225.1 Phalaenopsis aphrodite | reverse complement strand
TAAAGCCTATTGGGCAGTTAAGGAATTCAGTTTAAATTTGAAAGATGCTGATGAGAAAAGATTATTGTAATTGAATGAGCTTGAAGAAATTAGAAATGAATCTTATGATAATGCTAGGATTTATAAATAAAGATTGAAAGAATGGCATGATCGGAAGTAAATAAAGAAACTGTAATGTTGGGTCACCAAAAAAAATGACAGGGAATATCAAGCTAACGACATCAAACCAAGTTCTTTGTGGAAGGCAACCCATATCCATCGTTATTTTTTTGGTTTTATGTTTTTTTTCTACAATATATATATACAGATATATATATATATAGACACACACACACACACACGTATAGTTATGAATTACGTGTATTTGAAAAACTCGAAATTCAGAAAAAAATTAAAAAACATCTTTGTTTACCCAATTTTATGGAAGAATTTAGAATTTATTGGACTGAAATCAAAATGGAAAAAAATTAGGAACTAGCGCTTAAAGCGTTAAATTAGTGCCTGAAGCGCCAATTTCCAGAGAGCTGGCACTTGATGTGCCGCGGTGAAGAAAATGACTTAAATAAATTCAAAAGGCGGTTTTTGGCTGGTTCTTCTCCTTATAACTCCAAAAAACTGATTCAAAAGCATATTTTACGGGAGGAAATGAGGGAAGAGTCACTACTTTTTAGAAAATGAAATCTGGAAAAATTAGCAATTGGCCCTTGAGGAGACAGATTGATGCCTTAAGTGCCAAATTCTCAAAAGCGCCCAAATTGCTAAAAAAATCAAAAAATTTCCCAGTAAAACACATTTTTTACTTTTTGGGTCTTCTCCTACTTCTAAACCATGAACTAGGGCTTCACATTGTGTGAATTTGAGAAGATTTCAAAGGCCAAAGATCTTAAATTTCATCTTCTCTTGGTAAGAGCTTCATTTTAATCTAGAATTTTTTTATTTTCATCCAAAAATTGAAATTTTTTATGTAAAAACTTGAAAAAACCCCATGGTGAATAGTTTCTTACCAAATAATCTTGTGGAATTAGATTTTTTATATTATAATTTATTTGAAATTTTCTTGGATTTTCATAAAAATTCCAATGGCTCCACGAATAAAAAGATGAAAGCCTACGAGAGATTTTGACGCGAGGAGATTCATCAATTACAAGGCCCAACATAGTTACAATACTCAAATGGAATCAAGAAATTTAATCTAGGAACGAGCATTTGTTAACCCAGGTGGTGAGATCGAGAGGTTGATTGTCGCTAAAAATTGGGAGGGGTTTTGCTACTTCACAGTAGTAGCTTTTGTGCCTATGATCCGGGAGTTTTATGTCAACTTGTGATTCACCACTAATGATCACATCCTTGTGAGAAGTAAGCAAGTTGAGTTTTTAAGAGAAAGTATCAATGTTTTTTGTGGATTGTGGAACACATTTTATTATGAATATGCTACATTTCTAATGACTGGTTCATCACTGAATGAAGTAATTACCTTTTTTACTGAAGAAAAATGAGGATGGAAAATTTAAAAATAATAAGAAAGTTAACTTCTCTGCCTCCATTATGACTATTCCGTCAAAGGTATGACATTACTTTATCTCTGCTAAATTAATGCCAACAAATCATCTGAGTGAAGTAACGATGGACAGAGTTGTACCAAACTTCTACATTCAAAAGATGAAGGCAATAGATGTTGGTGCTCTTTTGGTTCATCATGCTCGAAGTATATCAAGTAATGCTACAGCTAGTGGTTTAGGTTACCCTGCTCTGATTTTCACTTTATGTGAGCAATCAAGAGTAGAGTCCCATATAAATGAGGAAAATTTTTAGCCACAAAAACCTATTGGGAAGAATATGATCTAAGGTTTGAATCATTTGTTGAGTCCAGGAGTGGAGGTAGTGATAGAACCTCAACATCAGCTGCAAGGTCATCTACTTCTCGCACTACTTCACTTGAAAATATTATGGACTAGAATATGATTTACCAAGTGGATATTGTGAAAATGCAAAATAGGATTGAAGGAACTGAAGCAAGAAATGCTTATGATGATGAATATAAGCAGAAGAGAGTTCAACATGATAAAGTTTGTGAGGAAGCTATGGTTAGATATCTTAGAGGTGAGTACAATGTGGAATTCCCAACCTTCCCCAGCTTCACTCCTTATTCTCCAAATCATGATGATGATGGTAAGGAAGGAGTTTAAGATTGATATTTTTAGGAATTTAGTTTGTTTGTTTGATTGTTTTGTTGATATTTTAATTATTTGAAGTTTTTTTATTTGAAACTATTTTAGTAAAAATATCATCTTAATGCTGATCTGTGGACCTAAATTCAAATAGTAACTGTAGATTTTTACTTTTTCTTCATTTTTAGTATTTTCAATTTATTTTCTATTTAAGTTTTTAATTCATAGAAAATCCTTTAAAATATATTATGTTTCATTTAAAGCTTTAAAGTCTGTATAAAATTTTTAAAGTTAGTTCCCGCAGTATGCTAGTTCCAGTTTCATACTAAAAAATCCTCTACATGTTAGTTTTTTTTATGCATTCACTATTTAATTTCACCTACAAAATTTTGTACATAACATTTTAATTACTTAAAAATTTAAGTTTGGGGGAAAGAAAATTTTCCTTAAAAAAAAAAAGAAGTAAACTAATTTTTATTTGTACTCAATTAACAATATTTAAAAAAAAATTAACATGACCTTAGACATTAAGATTTAACTTTAAATGACAATATTTATGTTCGTAAATATTATGGTAAATTTAGGTAAATTTTTTTAATAATAGAAGTCAATTCTAAAGTTAAAGATACTTGATATGAAAGGATATGGGTACATTTTTCTATTTAAAGTAAAAGAAATTGTATTTTTGAACTATTAAGAATTTTAGAGTTTGATGTAAGAAGAAAAGAATGAAACTTTGTGAAAAATAATGAAACTAATATAAATTTATAAAATGAAGAAAGGTAAAGAGTTTTAACTTTAATAAGTGGAAGGTGAAGTTCAAAATTATTAAATGCTATCCATATATAGTAATCCTCACTGAGAAAAGAAACAACAGATTGAAAAGATCCGAAAAAAAAAAGAAAAAAAAATGTGTGAGAAGACACTTGAGGAGATGCCTAATCAAAAATTGGCTTCACTTGAATCAACTTAATGAAAAAACTCTATTAATTTTTCTAAACTTATATTGGAGTATTAGCACCATTACTAGTAAAGTTTTCATGAAGTTCTTTTTCATATGAATATTCTAAGTGTTTTTGATATGACAAATTACAATTCTTTTTAAAATGAATATAGACTTAGAAATCTTAGATTTGATTACTAAGTACTCTTAGATTTAGAATTTGAATCTAAGTTATTAAAAGTTTTTCTTAAATTTTACTTTTTTATTTATGAAACTAAAGTATAGAAGTTCATAAGTTAATCTCTATCCTAAGTCATATGCTTTTATGTAGTAAAAGTGTCACTTGAGAACAAGTAACATTTAAGTTTGGGGGATTTTGATACACCAAAATAATGTGTTGTTTTAAGTGTACAATTTATCCTTATTTTTTGTGATATTGCACTTTGAAAAGGGTATTTTAATTTTTTTATTACAGGTCTATCAATTTTAGGCATTTGGACCAAAGTAGCAAAAAAAGATGAAATTTGGAGCCAAAATAATAAATTTTGAGATTATGGTGCCTGAAGCGCCAGAACTGGTGTCTAAAGCACCATTTTATAGAGTACTACACCTGAAGCACCAGAATTGGCGCCTGAAGCACCATTTTACAGAGAGCCAGTCTCTAAAGCGTCAGATTTGGTGCCTGAAGCTCCAAAACCGAGAATAGCGTGGTTATAAGAGAGTTGGTGCCTGAACAAATAGAAGCAGTGCCAGAGATAACTTTTTGAGAATTAAGGTAGTTCGAGATGAATTTAGCTCAATTTTTGAAGGGGTCACTGGTTCAAAATGCCCCGTAAAGTGAGTCAATGCATCTAAAAACTTTGGAAGGTTTTTTTATGAAGAGATATGTCTCATGGATAAATAGACTTGCCTTTTTTAATTCAATAAAGTTGACTTTTGGATAGAATTTTGGAGGGAATTTTGAATTCTTTTTGGAGGGAGGCAGCCTTTAATAAAAAAAAGGGAAGTCTAGGGGATAAAGGGAGGATGAAGAGAGGCATGAGGGAGAGTGTTGGAATAAGAGAAAGAGAGAGAGAGAAAGTCAAGGGCTTGGAGATTTTCTTCAAGGATTGTAAGAGGAGAGGGAAGGTGAGAGATTTCTACTTCATTTCTCTTCTAAGAGAAAATTGAGAGTGCTTGTAAAGAGGGAAAGTACTTGAAGAACTTCTAAGGATTTTCTTGGGATTGATTATGAGATAAGTTGTGTCTTTTACATCTTTATTTTTGTAAACTTATTTTCATACATGAAATCTATGTTTTGATGTATTCTTCTCATGAATTTTAAGTAGACTTCTTTATCCTTCCCCCTACTTTAAGATATGATTTTTTGAAGAATTGATTTTGTTTCATATGATTTTAAATGTAAAAAATTTTTCATGATTTGAACTTCGATCTTCATTTACTTTCTGATATAGCCAATTAAATTGTTAAAATGTGTTGACAAACATATGTTCCAAAAGGGCTATGATTTCTACAATAGTGAAAATTACATTTGATTTCATGGGAGAGGATTTCAACCATGGATTGAGGTGAAAATAAATAAGGAAATATACTTTGTTGGATGCAGAATTTGAGATTTAAAGGTGACAGTTAAAATCAACAATTTGGTCCAGTTGATTGGAAATTAATGCGAGATCGTTAGTCTTCAAGTGATGGAGTAGTGGGAGCTTTAGAGTAGCAGTTGGTATCCTTCCAGCCTAGCCATGGAATCAGGGACCAAACTCTCAATTAGTTATTGTTCTTTATGCACTTGAAAGAGGGTAAAGAATAGGATTATTCTTATTTGGCACAAAACAATTTTATATTTTTTTCAAATGATTTTAATTTCTTCACAATTCATATAATCATTGTAAAAAGGAAGGAATCTTTATTAAAATTGAATTCTCCATCACAAAAAATTGTGTAGTTTTTGAAAATTTACTTTTGAAAGTTTAGCAATTAGCTTAATTAACTTAGTTCTTTTAACTGCATTTTATTTAGCATTTACTCTAATACTTTAGATTCAAATTTTTTTACTTTTGTTTTGTAGTTTAAATTGTGATTTACATTATAATTATGTGAATTTAACTATAAGCATTTCTAACTTCTCCGTAGGATAGATGTCTAAGACTCCATTAGAGCCCTTTATTACTTGAGTGATACATATACTTGTGGTAATATTAGGGGATTTGACAGTTTAAAGGTTTTAAAAGATAAAATTATTTTCACTAAAGTTATTTTTGTTAGGATTTACATTACATATTTATTATCATTATTGTTATGTTTACTTTATAATATTGAAAAATATTTACAAAATAACATACACAAATACGACCTGCATTAAAATTGTAGCCACTCAAGCCAATTACTAGTGTCATTGTGAAGTCTTATTCACATCTTTCAATTTTTGGCTAGAGAGGTGGAGTTTCTAGCAGTTCAGGTGCCTCCACATCTCGAGCTTCCACTTCACGTGCTTCAACATCACAAGGTCAGACTTCTGGATCTGATTCTCGGTCACAATTATTGGAGAGAATATTGGACAACCCCAACTATACCGCTAATAAAGTATTGAATTTAGAAAATTCTACAAATCATATAGATGGATATATGAGGAGACACAGCAAATATGAGGAAAAATTTCACTCATCTATGAAAAACCTCATGCGAGGAGACCAGAGTGTAGTTTTCCCTCAATATCCAAAATATCCATCATACAAACCTACAGTTGTTTGACATAGCGAGGAGAGTGATGTTAATGAGGAGGAGAATAATTAGACTAAGTTCCATAGTTTAATTTTATTTTTAATTTTGTTGTGAATTTTTCGTGATACAGTTATATTGTTCTGTTGTTTTTTTCTGAGTGGTACTTAATGAGAGTGTTAGTTTTGTTTGTGTTTTATTTTGTTAGAAACTGTTGTGATATATTTATATTCTTATGTGTAGTTATTTTTTTTGTGGTAATAATTGTGTTAACTGTGTTGTTTAGTGTATTTAGTTAGTTTGTGTTGAACATATTCCTGAGGCTTAGGAAGGTTTAGAGTATTACGAACTTTTACTTAAGAACTTCATGTTTTAAATTTTCATTTTACTACCAGACATTTTCTTTATATTGTAGTTGTAAATGTTCGTTAGTGTGTTTGTTTGATTTCATGTTATCTTCCACTGTATATAAGTCTAATGAATCTCTATATGTTAAGCAATTTAAAATTGAATCAATTTAATTTTACTCCTGTTTACTGGTATATTTAGGATGTAAAGATTCCTGCAAGCATGTTATTTTTAGTTTTCATTCCTACCAATATAAAAACAATGCTAAAATGCTTAATCTTATTAGAAATTTAAGTTTAGGGGGTGATGAAAAATTTTTCTAAGAACTTGAAATTTATTTGTTCTCAAATGTACATCAAATAATTTTGATTTTGATTTGAAGAAAAATGAATATGTATATGAAGTTATATTAGGGAAGTAAAATTTTGAATATAGAAATAAATAAAAGAAATTAGTTAAAACTTATAGTAATGAAGAAAAACTTAAAGTTAACCATTTTTAGTATGGAAATGATAAATATTGTGTAATTATCTTTAGTAGGAGAAGTTGTATTTTTGAAAAATGTAGAAGGATTAGACTTTTATTTTCCAAACTCAAATTCATTTTATTAGAAGTAATTTTCAAAATAATTGTTATATTTGTAAGTAAAGGAAATATATCAACTTTTTGCTTTAGGAAAAAAAGAGTGGAATTAAAAATCATTAAAGGTCTATCTAGATATAGTAATCATTTCCTTAAAAGAAATTACATTAAAAATTAAAAAAAAAACTTGAAAAAAGGGAGGAGAAGCTTGAGGATTAGTGTTTAATCAAAAATTGGTTTCGCATCTGATCTTTTTGAAGTGTAAGACCTGAGAAACTCTTAAGCTTAAGGATATAATAAAGTATAATTATTCTTAATAAAAAATTTTAAGTGAAGAAGATAGAATGCCTAAAATCTATATTTTGGAATTTATAAGTATTTCTGAACTAGATAGAAACTCATATTTCAAAACTTCTTTGCATTAAAAATTTTTAAAGTATAAGTTGGTCCATTTACTAATATTTTTTCTAAATTGGACTACTAGATTTCTACATTAAAATTTTTGAATATCCTAAATAAACTCATTTACATAATCAACTTATTTGGTTTTAAAGGATTCGAGTGTCACTTGAGGATAAGTAACATTTTACGTTTGAGTGATTTTGATACATCTAAAACATATAGTCTTTACGTACACATTTTTATACCTATTTCTTTAAGATATTGTGCTTTAATTAAAGGTATTTGTGTGCTTTTCTTTTAGGTGTAATCAAAAGAATGAAAAATGGTAAAAGGAGTGAAAAATGATAAAATTTGGAGCAAAAATGAAGAAGGTGAAAAAATGAACTAAGGAGCATAAGGGCCCAGGACTGGCACTTACGCGCCAGTTAAACAGAGAGAGCCGCGCCTAAGCATTAGGTACACCTCGCTTAAGCATCTCAAGTAGCTATTTGATGATTCATGTAATTTGGAAAATATTTTAAAGAAGAGTTTGAGGCAACCCATTGTGAAAAAAGTGGGAAATAGTTAATGAACATGAAAATTCATTCAATTGACTTTTGAAAGGAGGTAGCTTCTACATGATTCATTGAATGGAGATGCATTTTGAAGAGACACCAAGGTACCTTTAGGAAATTTATAAAAGAAGACTTGGATCTTCATAAGAGAGAATACAAATCCATTCAGACTAATCCAGTGCAAACCACCACATACGTCGCTGTCTCGACTACCCACTTTTCTTTTTATTTTAAGTTTTAGTTTGTATTGTAAGTGAAGGAAGAGATTCAAAGGAACTTCAAGGCTTTGGTGGAGAAGATTTTGAGATAACTTTTTATCTTTGTAACTATATTTAATTTTAATTTAGACTTTTTGTTTGTGTGCATGATTTCTACTTTCAAACTCAAGTGTGATTGTGTTTTCTCTATGAATTCTTTTTAGTTTTTTTATCTTTTTCCTTAAAATGATAAGTGATTAAGTATTGGATGGAAGTTATCTGAAGTACTAGTCTTTAATGTTGGAAGAAGTTGTGATGATTTTAAACCTTGTACCTCATTTTATTCTTGATTTGGTCAATTAAGATGTGAATACCTGTTGTGAGAACATGTAAGATCTGAGATGGTATTATTTCAGTCAATAAAAGGTAATAATCACATTTGATTTCATGAATGAGAATGTAGTTCATGGGGTTGAGTGCAAACAAATATGGAAATAAACTTTGTGGGGTGTAGAATTAGAAAACTTTAGTGTGGCAGACTAAAGCCCCTAATTTGGTTTGTAGTTTTAAGTTTTGATATGAGATGTTAGCCCTTAAGTGGAGGGAGAAGAGGGAACTCTATAGTGAGATCTAATATCTACATTTCCTAACCTGTCTTCAAGACTATTCAAACTATAGATTAGCCAATGTTCTTTATAGCATCTCTAGTAAGGGTAAAGAATATTTTTACTCCCATTTGGCACAACACAATTAAAATAATTTCTATATAGAATTCTTATTTGGTGCAATTATCTAGTTAAGATAATTAGTTGCTTACTTTATTTTTAAATGTCAAAAATTACAAAAAGAATCGAACTTTCATTAATGTTATAGTATCTGGAGTTTGAGTCAGAATATTTTACTAAGTAGAACTTGTTATCTAATTTCTTCTATTTTGTAGTTGCATATTGAATTTTTTCTTATGGGTTCGATACTCGGGGCTTAATAAAAAAGTCCTACATTACTTGATAATGATACGTGTACTAGCATAGTATCACATATTTAAATATTATAACTCTACTCTTATTTTCTTCGATGTGAAAATTGTACCTAGCTTTTGCTTGGGATCAAGTTTGTGGCTTTATTGCAAAGAAGGAATTATAATTTAGAAATTAACAATACAATCATATACATTGCATGACATACATAAAAAGAATCTAGATCAGTGAGTTAACAAGTGCTAATGCAAATTTGTCAAGAATGATTCACTCTAGTTAACTACCCTTGGAGTTAAAGTGAAATTTCCGAAAAACATCAAAATTAGTGGTTTCATTCATGTTTGGTTCTTAGTAGTACTCGATTAAATGTTTTAATTAATGATTTTGATCATTACCAATAGGTAAAGTTTGTAAGAAAAAATTACCTCATATTCAATAGATATAATATTACAATTAAACTTTTAAAAATTGCATATTACATTTTGATCATTAAGGGATGAAAATAGTAATTAAATAAGAACTCATTTTTTTTGAACCCATCTAGCTTTGGATTAAAAAGTTGAGGATCTATTGAAGCCAAATTCTCTAAAATAATTTAAGTGATCTCTTTAACTTGATCAGTTCGGCTAGCCAGTTGGGCTAACCAAATCAACACACCATTAACACTGTATAAGTTCGATGAGCTTTCTGAACAAATGAGTGATGCCTTCATTAATTCATCAAGACATTTAATAGGCTATCAAGACAATTAAGCTACACATTCACCTTTGTCTTTTATACTTTGGTGTTTGGTCTTTTCTGTGTTGCAAATGTTATAACAAACCAAGGCATGCCTACAACTATAAATAGGGGACGCCATCTGGAGAGGATAATTTGGACTAAATTTTTTGTAAAAATTACTTGAGATTTAAAGAATTTCTCTAAATTTCTCCATCATTTGTTCTATTTTATCATTTTATCTTGGAGTTCTTATGTTCTTCACCAATTCCAATGACCAAAGAAAAATATGTTTAGATTTTCATACCTATTTTATACTAATATTGATGATATTACACTTTAAGGAAATGTATTTCTGATGTTTTGTTGCAGGTATGTTGGATTATGGTCATTGGAGCAAAAAGATGCAACAATGTGCGAATTTGGAAAAAAAAGGACTAAAATATGAAGATTTGAACTAGGGCACCGACGGTGAGCCCTAACACAATGTATTTCTGGTGTCCACTGAGTTTTTGATGTTTGTAGAGTGTAGAGAGTTTAATTTAGGGTTAGTATTGTGAGTTTTGAAGTTATGCAAAAGAACTGATTTCGTTCTAAATTGGGAGAAATGTCAATTTATGGTTGCAGGAGGAATTGTGTTAGGGCATAAAATTTCAGAAAATGATATGGAAACAGACTCTACAAAAATTTAAGTTATATCTCAATTAACACATCCTACTAATGCAAGAGGGTTTAGAAGTTTTTTTGGACATGTTGGTTTTTGTAGACGTTATATTAAAGATTTTTCAAAAATTACTAAACCTCTATGCCAAATTTTATAAAAGGACAAGAAATTTGAATTTACGGAAAGTTGTTTAAATGCCTTTGAGTTATTAAAAGAAAACTAATCATAACCCCTATTATAGTTTAACCAAACTGGGAGAAACCATTTTAACTAATGTGCGATGCTAGTGATTATGCTATCGGATTTGTTCTTGGATAAAGGTATGAAAAGATTTTTAAAGTAATAAACTATGCTAGTAAAACTCTTAATGGTGCTCAAATTAACTATAATGTTACTGAAAAAGAGTTACTGGTTATTATGTATGTTTTTGAAAAATTTAGATCTTATTTAATTGGGACTAAATGTGTTGTACACACTGATCACAGTGCTATTAAATATCTGATGCAAAAGAAGGATGTCAAACCAAGGTTAATAAGATGGATACTTTTGATGCAAGCATTTGATTTTATGGTTATTAATAGAAAGGGAAATGATAATCAAATTGCTGATCATTTGTCGAGATTAGAATATCATTAATTATTTGACACCGACAATGAAATTACAGAGAGTTTCCTTGATGAACAACTTTATAATATTAATGAGTGGAAAATACCATGGTATGTTGATACTGTTAATTATATTGTAATTGATATTTTCCCACCTATGCTGACATTGCAATAGCAAAGAAAATTCATTCATGATGCGAAAGCATATTTTTGGGATAAACATAATTTATATAAACAATGTAAGGATCTTATTATGAGAAGATGTGTACCTCATGAATAAACTAAACTAATCATTCAGAAATGTAATGATTCTGAATATGGAGGACATTTTAGGATTCCATTAGTGTTGACTTTGATCATAGGGAAAGAAGGTTTATCCCAATAAACCTTTATTACAAAGAAGTTTCTTGGGCTAGTATCCACAACAGACATGAGAATATTAGGGAACTTCTTTAATTGGGTGAGCTTGGTAATGAAAGTTATACATTTAGAAGCCACCTTAGATGGAGTGGTAGAGATTTCAAAAAAAATTAATTGATTTCCAGCTAACCAGATAAACCAGGCAGCAATAAAAGGAATCGGGTTCAACTTTATACTCTCCCAGCACCTCCAACATTCATAAATATTCCACCACTCAAGATTTAGTGTATCAATGTTTAGGTATTGTATAATAGCTTTCCATACTCTTGGGAGAATTTACATCCAAAGAAAAGATGGCTTACAAATTCTCCGTCCTCCTTACACAGCTGGCGAATGAAAGGACCCTTCAAACCTTTGAGTTTCAATATAGCATCAGTTGGAAGTAACTTGTGAAATGTTCTCCAGCAAAAGAAAGACATGGAGGGAGTTAAAAATTTATTCATGAGGCAGTCTCCCTAACCCACTCTTTCTCAATTATAAAGTTTGCTATAAATTTTTTTTATGATGCTTTGATTTGTCTTGCCTTAAATCGCCATTTTATCTTCCTGATCTCTGTCAAATGTCAGTTTGGTAATCTTTTCAAATGATTGTTGATCTGGGAAAGAGCTAAGGAATTCAGCTAATCAAGAGTTGCCCTCCCAATAGTCTTCAATCAAAAGTTTAGTATCACATTCCCCAGCTGTAGGATTGATGATATCCTCTGAACACCATCTGTCAAGCTAGAAATTGAGTTTACCCCTTCCAATATCCATATGAAAAAAAAATTTTAGCCTGAGGTATTATCATCAATAAGTTAACCCTGATTTTGGAATCACCTCCCTTCCTGGATATAAGATTTAGATGAGCATGTTTGCAGTATTTAGCCCACGTGAATTTAGCCCATAAAGTCTTTTGTTGTCTGAATTTAAGCCACAGTTAGCGTAAGCTCAATTATTTTAACTAATGGAGGCCATTAAAACCAAGTCCCCCAGCTGATTTTAGTTTAGCAAATTTTCGCCAGCTAGCGCAATGTAATTTCATCCTTTGGCCTGCCCACAGAAATTGTTAAATGTTCTCTCCAGTAATAGTTGGGTACTTTTCTCCATTACAACCATTTGGAGTATATAAGTGGGGAAATATGTTAAAATACTGCTCAATAATGTAATCTTTCCACCATTAGAAAGGAAAAAAGTTAGTCCAGCTTTATAGGGTTGCATTGGTTTTATTGATGACCTCATCAAAATGAGTAAGTTTGGTTCTCCCTTTAAGTGGCTTGGACTAGATCTCCTTTAATTATCTTAAGTTTATTAATAACCTCATCATCAAAAATATTTAGGCAGATCTTGACACTAAAAAAAACTTTGAATGGCCTGGACTAGAGCTCCTTTAATTATCTTCCAAGCCTTCTTGTAGAAGTCTGAAGTGAAGCCATCAGGTGCTGCTGCCCTTGAACTATCAATTTCTGATAAGGCTTGCCAAATTTCCTCCTTTGTAGGACATTCCTCCAGTATAAACTTCTCATGATTTAACTAGAATTTTAAGTATCTGAAGGGGCTTTTCCTGTCTCATGAGTAGTTGTAATAGTGATGAGTAGTGGCCTGTGATCTGAGCCTACAAAATTTAAATGGAGAATTGAGGTATTTATGAACTTTTGCATCCATTGATCATTTGCAAAAAAATTTTCCAGTCTCTCCCATAGCTTAACCCTTCTCCAAGTATATTCAGGACCTAAAAATCCTAAATCAAAAAGGCCATATGCAATAATATTATCATTAAAGGTATTCATCATAGAGAAACTAGGGGGTCTGCCTCCTTTCTTTTCAGAAGGGGATGCAAGGCAGTTGAAGTCTCCCCCTACTAGCCTCTAGGTATCTGAATGGTTAATGCTTTTGAGTTCCTGCCAAAGTTCATCTCTAGTTGTTTTTGTACATCCAACATATACAATAGTGGTCATACCAACTTTTCCAATCAAATCAAAAGAGAAATGGAGGAATTGGCTGTTATCAGTAAGGATGGAGTAATTCAACTCCCTTCTACTGAAAATCCAAATTTTATTATTGCAGTTAGTGAAAGCTGAAAGCCTAGAAAAAATTTCAGAAATTTTTGAGGGTTAAGATGAGCTAAAGGCTCCAAAATTGCTAAGCACCATAATTTATGTTTTCTGTTTAGATGTTGCAGCCTTTTTATTGAAAGGGGATGGGCAATTCCCCTTATATTCCAAAAAAGGAAATTAATCATGGTGAGAGGAATTTTCCCTCCCCTAGTCATCCTAGTGAGAGAATCCCTTCTTATTGAGTAAGAGCTTCCCGCCTCCACAATGTATATGTCATCTTCAGCATCACCAAGGAATTTCTTCTTTTCCCTACCTCTTTGTGTCTGCCACTGTTGACCTCACTTTTGGTTGAGGTCTAGAAATTTCTTTAGTAGCCTAGGTCTAGCCATAGGACTTTCCTATTGACTAGTCTTAGAAAACTAGAAAAGGTACCCCACCATTAGAAATTCAAAACTCTTCTTTTTACTCAACTTGAAACTCCACATATTGATCTTAGCCTCTAGCATTTAGTAGGTAAGATCATTATAAGAGAATTAAAGAAGAATCCCTATAGGATTACTTGGCTTTA
>NEWO01001027.1:164759-185527 GCA_003013225.1 Phalaenopsis aphrodite | reverse complement strand
AACTTCTGGCAGGCGGCGGCCGGCATGGAATTTGGCCGGAAGTGTGATCTGTCCTTATCTCTATATGGCCTCTGTGGTACTTTATGCTCGTCGTTTTGTGCCATTCCTTTGACGGGGTAACTGAAATTTGAGTGTAAGGCGACTCCAAATGCTTATCTGTGCTCATTTTTTGCTTTCCATTTCCTTTTTGTTTATGTTTTCGGAAACATCAATTTTGCATCTGATATTATGCACGTTAATTTCTTACCATACAATTGATTTGGAGCAGGGAATAACCAAGCTTATGATGGCAGTTAGGGTTTCCAGTAGTGAACATGGACAAACCTTGGAAAAGTTAATTCAAATGACCAAATTAAGTCAGTAAAGTGTGAAATTCGCCTTTTTTTGGAGAGTGAATATGACAAGTGCTTATAAAATTAATATAAATGATCTATTCAATGTGTGCATATTTACTTTGTCACTTTTCATCTTTGTTTGGTATTTATCGTAGGGGCTATAATAACTTATATTTTTTGAGAAAATTTTATTATTAGAAAGTGTTTTTTAGTGTAAGGGAAATTACCAAGAATTGCTAGAGAAATAAAAAGCCAATGAGATACAAATAACATAATAGACAAGTATGTTAAATACTTGGGAGCATGAAAACAACAAAATGATAGATTTTGGACTGTCTTGTTTGAAGTTTGGTGAATATAGGAGAGTTTTGATATATTTATTTATTTTCTATTTGTTGTCGCCTCTAGCAAATAAGATTTGATACCTCATATCCTTTGAAGAGTCAAAACTTGGAGTGATTACATCTGAATCATGAGATTGTTGAGCATTATCTTCATTATGAGCTTATGAATGAGAGAGAGTTGAGATGTTGCAAAAATAAGTTGATCAAGATCTGTGGAAATTCTTGTAGGTGTAATAGTGACCATTGTTGTAGATTTAGCATGTGCGGGCACAAGAGCCTTTAAGTTTGAAAAAATATTTGAAAAATCTTGAATCGGTTTGAAGTCTTTTAGGTTTTATCTAATCTAGTACAGGAGTTGCCTCCGAATTGGTAGATGGTCAGATTTGATCATTTTATAGTACATCTTGTGCCTGATAATTATATTTTTTTAGATTTGGACGAGTTTTGAAGAATTTAGCATAATTATGCCAACAAATTTTGCTTGATTTGCCCTCAGTTTTAACCCTTTGCCAATATCTACAGGTCAAGGCGTTTGTCCACAAATTTTTTCTGACGTAATATTTGGTTCAACTAGAATTTTTGCCACATAAGGCTTAAAAGACGAGGCATTAGCATTATTGGCTTGCAGTGATTTGCCAAATGTAGAACTCGTGGAATACAAAGTGGATTGGTTGAAATAATATAATTGAACTTGAGGGAATGCAATTCAAATTAGAATTATCTATGATTCCTTGCAGAAGTCAAAATGGAGAAAGCATTTTAGTACACACTTTGGAAAACCACTAATGGCAAGACTGTTGAGAGAAACATTTAGTGTAGTTTACTTCAGAAGATTATCTAATGATGACATGGCTAAAAACAAAGGGCCCAATAAAATGGTCACCAACCAAATATAAATCAAACATAAATGTTTAGATAACCTTCAGGGTAGGGCAGCCCTTTGAGAATTTTTAACAACAACAACACCAACAGCAACAACAACAAAGTCCTTATCCCGCTAAATGGGGTTGACTACATGAATCCTTTTTCTTCAATGTGTTCTATTGAGAATTTTCTAATTATTAAAAAAAAATAAAGAGGCCTAGTAATCTTTAAGACCTCTTCTATGAAGATGAGAACAAATTTGTCTTGATATATGGATGAATGTTTATTAAGATATTATATTGGATAGCCATGCATGGCTGTACAGCTCAAGAAGCTGTGTGGTTGAGGAGATTTATAAATGAATCAAATGTTGTTGCATGAGTTCAAGAACATGTAACAATGCAATGTGATAGTATGGTTGTTTTGACATATGCCAAAGATCTCTAGTAGCATGAATGAATTAAATGTGCAAAAAAGGTGTCATTTCGCAAGAGTGATGATGACAACAGAACTACAACAACAACATCAACAAGTCTTTATCCCACTAGGTGTGGTCAACTACAACAACAATAACAATCCTTGATATATGGATTAAGAGGTTGTATTGGATAGCTATGCATAGCTCTACAACTCAAGAAGCTATGTGGTTGAGAAGATTTATAAATGAGTCAAGTGTTGTTGCATGAGTGAAAGATTATGTAGCAATGCAATGTGATAATATGGTTGTTTTAACATATGCCAAAGATCTGTAGTACCATGAATGAACTAAACATACAAAAAAGGTGTCATATGCCCAAGATCTCTAGTACCATGAATGAACTAAACATGCAAAAAAGGTGTCATTTTGTGAGGGATATGATGGCAATAGAAGTAAAACAACATCAAAAAACATTTATCCCACTAAGTGTGGCTGGCTACACGAGTCTTTTTTCTCCATTGCGTCCTATTGGGTGTCCTGTTTCAATTTAATTCTAATAAATTAAGATCATTTATTATATAACATGCCCAAGTATTTTTAGGTCTACCTCTACCTTTCTTAGCATAAGTTAAATCTAAAATAATTGTTCTCCTAACGGGGTCATCAGATGGTCGACGTTTAAAATGACCAATTCATCTAAGGCAATTCTCTCTAATCTTGTCTTCCACTGAAGTTAGTGTAAAACCTCTCATCCAACCGAGCATTCTCATCTCAACAAAATTTAAAGTAATGCTATACTTTTTTTCTTAAAGGCCATTATTCTACGCCATAATGCACTGCAGGTCTCACCATCTTATAGAATTTTCCTTTTAAGTCCAAGAATGTAAAGTTTTTTCATTCATGTAAAGTTTCTAGTCGTACCACTTGATCATGTAAGGTTTCTAGTCCTACCATGAATGTAAAACATCTTAATCTTGTGTTTGTTTGAACCACTTTGTTGATGAAAGTTGTATTTATGATATGTTGACCTATAAAAGAAAAATGAAAAAAAAATTGCACCCAATGCTATTAGAGGTGATTAGATCTATCCTACATTGGCGATGGTGATGACATGGCATTAATGCAATAATAAGTCAATTTTAGATGATCATGGAAGCTATTAGAGGCAATGGAAGCCATCCCTAATTTTATGTGTAAGATGGTATGACTTGAAGATAAAAATGGAAAAAATAGCTATCTTTCATCCTCTAATGGCAGAGATGACTCGTGTTAGAATGTGCATCATAATTGTTTGAAATAAAGTGAATAATCCCTAAACGCTGTAGTCAAGCACTCAACTTACCAGAAAAAAAAAGGGAAAAAAAAGAGATGACCCTTGACAAGGCTCCTTGCCTCTGAAATATGGGTTACTAAGAAAATCAGATGAGTAATAAAGGGGAACAAATGATCATTGGATTGGGGAATGCTTGCATTTAGAAGTCTATAATTGACATTCTAATGATTTTTTAAATCATGTGGTCTCATTTCACCATTTTTGCCCAATACACGTCTTCATTTTTTATTAAAGAATATTTATGTATAAAACCAAAGTCAAATGAATTGGCTCTCTCGTTATCCATCCATTTGGTTTGTATATTTACTCTGCTTATTTTAACCGCCCATTTACCATATAGTTTTTCTTCTTTCTAAAGAGAATGTCACAATTGACTTTTGACTCTTGCTATTAATCATTCAACAAGTTCTTTTGTTCTAGATGGATGCCTTTGACTCTTCAGTCTTCATTGCTAACTCTGGCCATCTAATATAGCCCCCCTGTATAAGGGGAAGGATTGCCTTTGTTAATGCTCATCACAATTATATATAATATTTAGTAATTTTTTTATGGATAATTACTCCTTTTGTTATAATTTTTAAATTAAAATTTAATAATTAATATCTTATTCTTAATATGCAGTATAAAAGTAAGAATCAATATATAATGATGAATCAAAGCTCTAGCATCTTCCAAAGCCTCCTCTTCTACTTTAGGCTAAATCTCTCATTAGAAAAGTTAACTACATACTATCATCATCTTTGATCACGTAGCCAAGAGTACAATATCTTAGTCTGGAATCTTTAATAGCCTGTATTTGTGGTTATGCGCATGTTATTAGCTATTATTCAAAAAGATTTTTTGTAGTATTGTAAAAGGAGTATTTAATTAATGTGATAAATCAATTTTTTTTCTGGGTATCCTATTTAAGATAAAAATTAAAAATAAATGATCTTTAATAGAGATATTTTAGGATGATATTACTCTTATACCTGGTGTTATACGAAGGGATAGTTTGGGATCCCTTTTATTTTTAATTTTTTAATTTTTATTCTAAAAAATGTTTATAAAAAATTAAATATATTTTATTGTAAGTAAAAATATAAATCAAATAAAAAATAAACAGATAAATATCATAATATCCTTCAAAAGTAGCTTACTATTATCTACTAACGCTTGACGTATTCCTAATGGGCCAACTTGTACATATCAAATTTATTGTTGTATTGCTCCATTTATTGTCTTTTAGAATCCAAAACACCCCTTAATTTAAAGAAATAAGTTATTACCAATAAAGTAGGGATTATTACATCACCAAATCTCCAAATATACGTTTAGATTCAATTTTTTTATTAGGACATTAAAGTACATATTCCCCAACTTCTATATATTTAAATGTTTAATATTGAAAATTTATTTGTAACATTTATGTCACTCAGATCTTTCATATTGCATGAAAATAGTGGTATCTGTATCTTTTAAAAGTTGAAGTACCCTCTTTTCATGAAGCGGAATTTATGTACAAATAGATGTTTAGATGTTAGGTATGCAGATACATATTTGATCAATTTTGGTGTCATTGAGTTCGTCTCCTTGTGCCGATTAGTTTGACTATACGTTTTTCTGAAACTAGAGTTATTGATAATCTTTAATTTAAGTTAGAGTTCACAAAAAATGCCTCAAAATTCGTGCCAAATGATGATATTTATTGATGACTTATCAAGTAGTAATATTAAAAATCTTTTTGTACATAAATTATATGACACCAGGTATTTTAGCAAAATAAGAAATAATAAAAAAATTCAAGTTTCTTAGAATTTTGATTTGAACAAAATGAATTCATAATTGGAGAAGAAAATAACCCATAAAGATAGGTTTTTTCATGAATAAAAACCAAATTTATTAAGTTCATAAAATGAAATACTAAGAGATGAAAACTTTGAGAGATGTTCTTATGCTCCATCTGAGAAAAAGAGAACACGGGAGCCAGAAATATCACATTTTATTCTAGTCATTTTGGTTTGGTGGTTGTGAGCCATCTTTCAGTCATGATGTCCTAAGTTCAAGGTTTTGCATATGCACCACACGCCTGTTTATTATTAAAATCACTCATATTTCTCAAAAAAAAAGTTAGATTTTAAATGCGTAATTAATTTCAAGCCAAACTAAAATAACCCTCCCTCCAAAATAGAGGTATTAAAAGAAATTAATTTAATTAAAATATGATGAATTTGAGAGGAGAGAGATGATGAACTTTCTAAAAAGAACAATAAAACAGACCACTCAGAGGAACTTATATTCTTTATAAACATTACAAGAATTCTAGTTATGAAAAGAGAGGGTATGAAAAGCATCACTAGGATGGCTGAGGTTGATTTTATGTCTATATATGTACATGCGTTATGTCTGATGGACATCAAGAAGATGGTTTAGGCTGACTTTATGTCCATATATCTACATGTGTTATGTATGCGAAGTTTTTATTCTTGCTTATCAAAGTAGAGATATTTTTTGAAAAAATATTCCCTTAATTTTCTCATTAATTGTATCTAATTGGAAAAGGGAACTCATCTTTGAGGATCTCTAACATAATACGGGCTAATCGATAATCGAAGCTTACCAACATAAGAGATGAATTTGGCCTTCCATTAATTCTATGAGAAGTTTGTTAGTATTATGAATTCGGGTTTGTAATTCACTCTTTTTAATGCTTATAAATATTATAGTCAACATTTAGATTAGAAAACTTATCTAATTTTATAACGTAAACTTTGAGACAAACAAATGATCTCTCACGACTTTGCCAAGCACCAAAATATGTTCGTCGACATATATGGTATATAGAACGCTAACCTGACGAGAAACCAAATGACTAATACCAAAAAACATAATCCTCAATCATGTAATAAAGATCATCTATGATAATATAAATTTGTTTAGGAGACAAAGGGTTGCATTATAATATCCTAAAGTTAAATTTTTACATATATGCTACCTTATTTATGCATGAAAATATGTATTTCACTTCTTAAAAGTTAAAAAAGTGTGATTTTTTGTATGATTAAAAGACGGGACATTTATGTACACAACACATAATTTTTATATATTTATATGTCTCACACCTAAACTTTTATATTGACATACCTAACAGTCAAATTATTAATATATATCACAATAAAAATAGCATTATTATCATTTTTTAGAAGTTAAATAATTCTTTTCACGTATAAGTTTAAACTACCAAAATGCTTTATATGTTGATATGAAAGTTTTGGTAAGAGATATGTAAATAAAGGAAAATAATATATCAGGACTCCTAACTTAGAGCTACGTTCGAAGTCCATTGATATGCGTACACGTAGAGGTGACAGAAATCTAAAAAAAAATCATTTTAGCGCAGGGGAGTATTCCTCCTGTGTTATTCCGCAATATTCAGATATTATTGTGGCGGCATTCTTGTGTTATTATGCTCTGGGAATATCTCGGTGTTATAATAATACAATAACACTTCAATATCACCACAATAACACCTGAATAACGCAGAATAACACAGGAGGAATATTCTCCTGTGTTACCCGACCGGATCACAAGAAAGCGCACGCGTTTCCTTGAAGCCACATGTCTGCATATCAATGGACTCCGAACGTAGCTCCACGTTAGGAGTCTTGATGTAATATTTTTCTGAATTGCATGCTAGGTATGTAAATTTCTCTAAAAAGTTGTGGGTGATGGAAATGTAAAACATAAAGTGTAAGTGTTAGATATGTAAAAGCCATAGGAATTGTGTGGTGTGTCGGTAAATGCCCCAAAAAAATCACTATTAACATTATCATAACATTGTAATAGCTTTAAAAGGCGATTATATATGTTTTTGTAAAATCAATTTAGGATGGACGAATTGAAATTTGCCTTATTAATACTATTAATAAATTTAATTGTATTAATCAAAATCCTTGCAAGAATATTTCAATATGATGATTGAACCATGTGAAGCTTCCCAATGGAGAAAAAAAGTTATGTAAAATATGTTAGAATTATTTTGCATCTCTTTTTAGGGGTCATTTACATACATACCACACAATTCTCATGCGTTTACATATGAACACATCTAAACTTTCATATTTACCTGTGTAACGGTCTAATCTTTAATTTCACATTAAAAAATATTACTAGTATTAGTTTTTAAGAAGATGAAACACACCGTATCATGCATGGATCCATGACAACAAAATGTTATAAATGTAGCCATCAAATTTTAGGTGTTAGGTATGTAAATACAATGGAATTGTGTGGTATATAAGGAAATTTCCCTTTTTTTAAAACATAAGAAATCCGTCCAAACTACGCCGAAATTTACACGAAAAAAACAAGCGACGTACTTGTTAATGGAAAGCTGCGTTTATATTCATTTTGAAACAAACGCTGTGTTTTTACTGCTTTACTAACAAGAGAAAAGGAGCCGTAAATGCATGTCACTTGGCACCACCTTTTGACTTTGACAACAGCCAAATGGTCAACCATCCACATTGACATTTTACACGAAATTTACATTATTTCATTAAATTATAGTTTATAGTCAGCACCTACACAAAATTCATTCGATTATAATTTATGATTTTTCTTGTTTAAATGCTACTTTAGTGTAGCATTTAAGGTATATTTGTCATCTGTAAATTGACACTGAAGTTAAGGTCTGAACTCAAATAAAATTTCTCAAAATTTCTCTTCTTTTTCCCAATCTACTTTATGGAATTTCATTAGAAATTGTTCTACAATTGTCAGTTTATTCTCTAAATGCACACTATAAAAATGCAATTAAGGCCTTTGCATTCATTGAACTCTTCAAGTTGAGTTAGTGTTGGGTTATTATTTGGGATCAATGGCTTCTTCAAAGAGTGCTCTTCACTTGATGGCTATAGTAGTTTTCATTCTCTATCTTCTGATGGCAGGAGGCGGAGAGGTGCGGCCGGTTGCGGCGGCGAGGAGGTTGCGAGAGAATGCAATTAAAGACTTCTCATATACGATGAATTTCACATCAGTTTTCGAGTCGAAAATGAAGACAAACTCACCGATAAAGTCGGAGCCATCAAATTGTCACCATGGGGTAGGTGGGGGCCACGGGCAATGTCCGCCGCAGAAGAAGAGTCAAATTAAGGCGTGATGAATGAGCTCGTGAGTATTTCATGTCACATTTAGTTTAGAGGTCTTGTTTAAGGGTATTGATTAGTTCATAGAGGTATAATGTGTTGTGTGGGATGCTCTGCTATTGTCAAAGCATTTTAGGGATATAATTATTGATTAATTGTTTTTTAAGATAAGATTTGTGCAATTATTTGTATTGCATTTAGTTTTGTTGCAATTTAATTTTTACTAGTGTGACTTGGGGGTTCTCTTTGGGAGTAGTTTTGAGAGTGAGTAGGATGACATGTAGTTTTGAAATATTATTAAAAATAATATTTTTAAGAGCCACAATTGATAAATAATTATCATAAATATGTTATTATTTGCATAATACATCTTTGGATTAAAATTAAATATGTAGAAAAATATTAAGTTATTGTATACATACATACATACATACATACACATACATACATACAAACATACACAGACATACATACATACACATACATACATACATACATACATACATACACACATACATACATATACATACATACATACATACATACATATACATACATATATTTTACATTAACACTTGCATATCAAGCACTTAAACTTAATATTTAGATTTTTTAATATTTTGGTGTCATAAATTCATATATGTAAAGGTATTTTTTTGTCTATTTCACTTTTTAAAAGGTATATTCAACTTATATTTCACTTTTAATGAGGAAATATTAAATATTTTAGTGCTATGTATGCATGTATGAAAAGTTAGGCATTAGATATATAGTTATATATATGAATTGAGCGTTATGTGCATAAATGCCCAAATTAAAAATATTAGTGATGTTAATTGTCACAACAGTCATATCATGCCTAAAATATGCGTCCAATTTACAATTTGGAAAGTTAAAATTATTTGAAATGTTACATCTTTACAAATGACAAGTTATTTCTAATGATATTTTTAATTATCAAGTGAATTTTAGCGATATATATTTTTGTAATAGCTTATTCTCTTAGGAATACTCTTTTGTTCGATCTTGCTTGAATAAAGGTAGCTTGATTAAGTTTATTATGGGAGCTAATATTCATGTATTTATGTGGTAAGCATTTGCATGCCACATAATTCTTATGTATTTATAGATTGATCTAACATTATACTTTGATATTTAATCATATAAATTTTAGGGTCTAAACTACATCAATCATAATCACTACATAAGCAAAATGTATCAACGAACAAGTAAGAAAATTAGCAACCGTTTAGACATTAAGAACCATCTCATCGTAAAAACAAGAAAACCATGATTCCTTTAGACAACAAAATGTCATATGAATCCAATAAAATTCTACAAGGAGAAATTAAGCACCATCCATAAACCATAACATTGTCATTATCCATAAATAAAGTAAAGCGAACCGCTAAATTTGGTTTAAGACATGTAAAATACATTGGAATTGAGCGGTATATATGTAAATGACCCATAACATATATTTTCCTATATGACCTTCAATTTCACCAATTCATTGAACATGGTCCGATACAAATGTACATAGCAAATCATATATTTTGGCAACCCCAACACCTCATCTATACAGAACTTTACGTAGATATATACACAAATCAATGTTTTTACATCAACAACAGGATGAAGCTTTACATCAATCTATGCAATACTATGACATGTAACTAAAAATAAGAGAACGAGCAGATCTTCACAATTGAATGGAACAGGAAACAGCCGTCTTGAAATCTATTATTGGTTGGCGGAAAGGAGGATTTGTGGTGAAGAACCTCCACTTCTTTCTCAGTGGATCATAAGCTTGGATCTCTAGGGTTAGTCTATTCTTGAAGGCTCTACCGGGTTTGGAAGGGTCAATGATTGGAATTGATTTAGTTAGCACGCATAGCTCTCCATTCATGGCGACAAAGCCGCATGAATCTTCTGCTGGAACTTTTCTCGTTAGAATCGACTCTTTTAACCATCGATTCAATGTGAAATTATACCTGCATTAGAGCATTTAAATGATTGCTTAGGTAAGGTGTATTTTGAAGTCTGCAACAAATGTACGAGAGGAATGTAAATTAAAAATGGGGGTTAGCTCATTTCAGTCGGACGGATTTAGATTAATACGAATCGCAGTTGCCACAAATCATAAGAAAAGAAAATTGGGAATTCTACATAACTATGTAGAATATGTATTTAACTTAGCTCACACCTAAACTTTCATAGTTACATGCGTAGCACTTTGGTGATTTAAACTTATGCATGAACAAGTGTATTTTATTTTTAAAAAATGATACTAGTGTTTTTTCTTTTTTTTGTGATATTAAAGATTTGAGTGTTATGAGTGTAAATATAAAAGTTTAGATGTGAAATCTGTAAATACATAAGAATTGTGTGCAATGTATGTTTATGGCTCAAAAAAAATTTTAGAAGGGATACCTTCCATAAATATTGATTTCTCTAAGGTTATAGGATTTACTTTTTGAATTGAATAAAAGATAACAAATACCAATTAAATTTATATTGCATAAATACAAAAATTCAACATAATTAAAAATTTGATTTAAATAACTTCAGCCAACTTTTCCCAAATCAGGGCCATTTTTGGGGATAAAATTGGGTTAGGATATCTTAATGAGAAAAAAAAAAAACATTTACTTTATGAGTGCAATATACATATGGGTCATAAAACAAAGATCCTTTGAAAACAGAAAAAAAGATGGACCATAAAGCATTAACGTGACGAGGACAAAAACTTATTTCAGAGATTTTATAACATGGGATGCCTTTGAAAGTTGAAATATTTGGAGAAATTTGGCTTTCAGACAGAAAGGTAGTCATCCGTTCTTGAAAGAGGATATATTGAAATCAATGCAATGCCCGCAGGGGATTATGGCTTCATCTCATTCTAGGGGGGATTATGGCTTCATCTCATTCTAGGCAAATTTAAAGGAAAAGAAAAAGGTGCAAAAATGGTTCCTGACTTTCTGCAGAGGATCATTTTAGTCACATAGTTTATAAAAGTGTCAATTAATTCCACAGATTTATTATTATTATTATTATTATTATTATTATTATTATTATTATTATTATTATGGGATGAAACAAGATCCAAACTCTTTAAAATGTGGACTATTCAAACCATGTTTAAAAATTCCGGAGACAAATTTGACATTTTTATAGATACTGAAATTAAAATGGTCTCATGTTAACTAATCATAGGACCATTTTGGCACTTTGAAGAAACATAAAACTGCAGATTTAAAGCTGGCACATCACTATACTATATAATGTCAATTCACTCCACAGAGAAAATTCATGCTTCTACAATTTCTGGGCAATAGAGGTAGGATAAAAAGATACTTGCAGACCTCAACCACCAGAGTTCATGTAAGACACTTTAAGAGCTTAAAATTTAATACACGTTTAATATGCAATGTCGATTTTGATGGAACAAAATATAATGAAGTTGTAAAAAGCTATTTTAAACAACTCTTTAATATCTTCAATTAAAATATAATTGTGTACTTTTTCTTTGAACACTTAACCTGAATCTTGTTTCACTTGAGAATTAAAAAGATCTCAATAAGATTAAGATCAAGATTTACTTTATTTTCTTATTATGGGATTTCATTATTCATGATGATGAAATAAGTTCAATTCGTTATCAATTTATGACAATTTTATAAAGTATTTTCAATTTTATAAACATTTTTTTAAAGTTTCAGCCTTAGGATTGATTTTTCAAGAGGCTTACACCTCATCTCACCTCAATAAGCAGAAATGGAACCGGTGCTGCTAGCGTGGATGTAGATGTTCCATTTGCAAAAGATATATGTTGAAAACTTTACAGGCTCAAAAGTACCTCTATATGGTATTAGATCCTCAATATTAAAATTCAAATTAATGTTCATATCGACATGCAAATCAATAGTATGTGTTGGTCTAAGCCTAGCAAGTATTTTGTAGGAGCCAAAGGCTCAAGCATTAATTCATTGTGTTATGTGAGAAGTATTCAAGTTAAATAAAACAATGTAAGCCACATTGGCCTAGTGGTTGAGAGCTTTGTTTTTCTACTAAAAGGTCTCAAGTTCAAAGCCTTACTTATGTGGTGTGTGTGCACTTGCAATTAAATTTGCTCAAATTCTTAAAAAAAAACAGTTGATCAAAACCTAACTCATACTCACCTTTCTAATATTTGCAAGATCCACTATAAGCATCTAATAGAGTTTTAAAATGAAGATAATTTTTTTAATATTAAAATATAATTTATGTATTCACTTAATAATTGATGCAACAAAATCAAAATATACATGAAAAAACCAAGCATATAAAATTTATAAGCTTCCAAAGTTGTGAGTAATGGGCCATATCAAGGGGTGATTCTAAAATGGAATGCTAAAAAAGATGCTATAAACAAATTCAATTATAGGTAATAATAAATCCCATTTTTTAAACTATCATAATAAAATGTAATAAAGTTCCTAAGCTTCCATTTCCAACTTTTGTTTTTTAGCTAGATAGTGGTGAAAAATAGAATCATACCTCGAATAGTTTAAAAAAAAACTTTCAAGAATAACTCACAAATCTTACATCCCTATTAAATACAATGGAAGTGAGAAGATCATGTAGACAAACCAATAATTATGGTCACGTGAAAGGCATTAACATATATAAACTAGAAAATAAATATCATTTTAGACAACCTATTGAATAACACTGATGTAGAAACATATCCATTTTCTAGAAATTTAACAACTTCAATGGGAACAAGCTGCTATCTCAATAGGAGCTTGCCTGATTATTAAAAGCATGACTATCCCAATCTTGGCCTTCACAAACTTTTTCTGAGTTTGGATTTGCAACCTATCTTTTCCTTCATATTGAGTTTCAAGATTTACCTTATGATTAAGCTTTTGAGCCATATCAACAAGCTTAGAGAAAATGAGTTTATTTATTTAACCCATAAGATTGAAAGCATGTGCTTTTTCATCCAAATGAACCGCATTGTGGTCATATAATAAAGGTTTAATACGTGCATATATGGCACATCCATTGGTAAAACATGCACCATATATTATCTGTATAACTTTCCAAGTGCATGGGCAGTAAACATCTTTCAATTATAAGTAACAAAGTTCTATTCACCATGTTATATATTGAAGTGTTCCGGGAACCATTAAGAAGTAATTGTAATTCTTATCAAGACAACATTGAAGATAACACTTCTAGTACCATCATCATCGATTACAAACTTACATCTTTTGTTTTGACAAGTAGCACGCATACAAAAATATTTATTCTCCTACAACTTGGGTTGCTAAAAGGCATTTTATTACACCAATATTTCCTTAAACATGGCCTTCATCATCATCTTTAGTGATAGGAACATTTCTTCTACTTACTCAATGCCTTCATCATCTAAAAATGGTAAACTAGGAACCTGATCGATCAAAAACGCCGTGCGGTGCATTGATATGACATATGACTAGTTTGGCAAAGCTCAAAATAGGTGAATGTGGAAGGATACCCTTAGAAGTAACTTTGCCAAAGTACCTTTGAATTTCAAATAGCTTTCAAAATAATTGGATTTGATAAGAAAGATCATTAAATTGGCCAATATTTTGATTAACTAATTCTCAAGGGTTTCTAGCAACTATTAAAAATTCATGCTAAGATGATCCAAGTTTCCGATCATGTAGCTCAATTGCTCAAGAGATAGCACCAAAGTCACATTTACCCTTACAACAAACAAGTGTCAAGGTGATCAACATAATGAATATATTATGACAGCAATTAAAGCAAATATGCGATTAATGCAACTCATTAAAAGCCTACAAAGTAATCATGAAAGTATAAATTGATTCGATTTTAATGAAGTAATTTAGTTAAATGTGATATATGGAATTTCGAACTGAGTTGGTTGAATAGTGGCAGCTAGGAGGTGAAGCTAATTCCTATGTCCAAACGCACAAACAATCAACACTTTGTGGAACCCTACTTCACATTAGCTAAATATCAAGGTAGTAAGTGGGCATTTAGCCTCATTTTTAGTGGACTTCTTAGGCATGGCGAACTTGTAAATCTAAACGCACAAATAATCAATACTTCATGGAACTCTACTTCACATAAGTTAAATATCAAGGCAGTAATTGGACATTTAAAGGGTCATTTTTAGTGGGGTTTCTTAGGTAAGGACCATGCAAAACAATAATAAACTTACAAGAAAATAATGAATATAAATCTGACTAATAATTGTGAAGTTTATAGCTATGGAGAAACAAGGGGGTTACTCAAATATGTATATTCTCAACCAGTGAAGTTCTTTGATCCTTGAAAATTAGTTTCCATGTCTACCGCCAATGACAGTTCTTATTGTGGAAGGCTAAAATTTTCTGCCCCGATTTAGACTTCAACTTGCAGAGAAAATGAAGTTGTTGTGAAATAGACCTCAAAATGTCCTCAAAGGTTTAAAAGAAGCTCAATGCAATCGTGTGAGGTTATCTGAAGAGCAAACAAGAAGAATCCCCAAGTTATTGAAGCTAAGATTGTCAGAATTCTCCAACGGAGAGAAGGTGCTACCAAAAAATCCGCAAAAAATGTTACGAATGAGTCGCAACCTAAACTAGTAATCGTGTTCATTTGAACATGAAAAGGATGCTGGGTGATCAAAGGAAATAGGAGGTGAGTAAAGCATGGCTCAAATCATGCGGTGCAATAGTGGGACAAAAGCATAATGGAAAATACTACAAGTCACTACAAGCATAGGTCATAGGGGCTATTGTGGATCGAGGAATAGAGAAGGGTTGTGAAAATATTAGTGAGATGTCGAAAAGCACAAATATGTAACAGGGTTCTTGCAATGAAAGGAACAAAGTGATTTCCATATGCAGGAGGTCGCAAAGAACATGGTAACAACAACAGGCAAGCACCAAGCATTAAAGAAATGCGAAGTGAGTGGCAACAACATAAGGGATTTTTTAGAGAGATGTTTGCAGATTGGTAAATGATGATTGGTTGCATGGATGCTAGCAATGAAATACAATAGGAACATGATTGTAGGGAATGCACTGCAAAAAAAGAAGCCAATTTTGCAAGAGCAAGTCTATGGAGGAAACTTGTTTATGATATCGCTTAATACAATTGGGAGACAGAGAAAGTGAGAGAAGGAGAGAGAGGCAAGGGGTGAAGATGAGGGAGAGAGCAAGCGGAGAAGCCAAAAGATAAAAAGAAAAAAATCTCAACTTATATTCAATAATCATCAATAATGCCAACTTGACTCTTGAGATCCCTATTTATAGTGAGAGGGACCCTAAGTTCACAAGCAACTTAAGTAATATAACAATAACAAGGCAATAACTATTTATAATGAAAAAAATCAAAATTCTCACAAAATAAAAAATGTTAAATAAAGATTATGTATCTTAAATTAATCACACCATCAACATAAATATAGGTTTGGATCAGACAACCATCATCGTATTCTTTAGTGGAAAGCATCATATACAATAACTACACTCACTAGCATCGATCAAGTCCACCTTAACAATTTTTTCAAACATATAAAAAAAATACAAATGGTTTAAAAGGAAAATCATTAATTTCAAGCACAAAACTAAATTTGTGAAAGGCATTGGATTCATAACAATTTCTTGAAAGAAATCTACGAGTCACTACATGACAAACAAAATGGAATTGAATGAAATTCATGAAATTGCAAAGTTAGAACATTTATTAAGGTGAAAGGGCATTCGGAGATAAAGTGAGCGGCCGATATATTCAATGGATATCAAAGAAAAAAAGAAAACCCAAACTCTCCATTTAATTATTTACAAAATGCAAGAGTGCAATTATGTAGATCAATCAATCATTTATTCTCTAAAAAGCAAACTTTTTGCAAATTTGAGCAGTTCATATCAACAACAATCACAATCTCCAACTTTAAAACTGGCAAAACTAGCCAGCATTCCACATGCAAAATGAAAATTTATGCCTCGTACTTCTTACAAATATTTATGGTCATGACTCAATCATATATGAATTAAAAATTTCAGCAACTATCTGCCAAAGGCATTTCCTTCGAGAACCACAAAGGTTGTACTCAGCACAAATTGTAGAAAATAATATTCTTTCCTATTCACGACAATAGACGAGAGTTAAAACAAACATATATCAATTTTATGAGAGTAAAGATGATCACTTTTAAAAGTAAACTCAATATTATGATTTATAACCAACTTCTACTATTAACTTTCAGTCTCACATCATCAGGTTAAAAGCTATTATATGCAATGAAAAGAACATGCTCACGAATAATATATGATTCCATGGAACAATAATAGCAGAAATATCAAATAAAAGCTTGAGGCAATTCCCAAAATAAATAACAATCTCTAAAAACACTCTGGTACCATGAGTAATATTTTAGCATGTAGTTTCAATAGAAGTTTTTCATAAAAATTTTAGAAAAGTTTAGAAATAAATCCCACAATGATAAGTAAACTTAGTGGCGGACTGATGAGGAACCAAAAGTTATCAACAAAAAAGAACTATGCTTTTAAAGAGTGGTGAAAATTTTAAAAATATTGACGCATATATGATCATAAAAAGACTAAAAATCCGGCAATGAGAGTAATGAGTGAAGCAAAGGATGCAAATTTTTATATTTGAAATGGTGTAAAAGGTACGAGGGAAAGAGAAAAGAAATTATAGAATAGCTAAGGGATGAGATAAACAGCCCAGAGTCTGATTAAGTTAGAATCATTTAAAACGAAGATAAAAAAAATCATGATTAAATATGAAGACATTAAGGAAGTATTAAAATGCTACTTTAGATATTAAACGATATTTTAAAGAAAGCAATTAGTTTGAAAAGAAATAAAGAACAATATAAGGATGATTATTATAGATTGATACAAAAAAGCGAAGTGTAGCTAATTCTAATGCCACACACACATAAGGGTTGGTAAAAGACGGGACATAATTTAGCACAAATGGTCTCTAGATTATTCCATTTTATAATAAAATTCACCTTTTGTCCTCTTTTAACTTTATTTTAAAACTAATAAATAGTAGTAGGATACTGACTGGGGCATGTAATATTATTTTCTTGAGATTTTAATGGCCATGATGCTGCCATTTCTACACCCTTAAACATATGAAATGGTCATTTGTGATGCTTTTTTTTCATAGAATTGTTCTCATTATGATATTTAGCATGTTATCATATGTTTAGCAATAAACAATTGGACAAAGGCATGAATTATTTGGATTAAATCAAAAAATCAAACCAAATATATATTATTAGAATAGTTCTATTTGGTTGTTAAATTATCAATTTGATTATTAGTTATAATTTTTACATTTTTTTATAGTCATTCGTTTATTTTGTTTCTGTAAACAAATTAAACCAAAAAAATTGACAAATTTTACAAGTTGTAAATAAACAAGTGATAGAAATATTAGTGTGGAAAGGATTTATTCTACAAGGTAAAATTATAAATTTAAACAAACATTACTTAATACTCTTCATAATAATTTCTATCAAAGCTAAAAGTACTCAAGTTTATTGTTAAAGTTACTTATATTCTGGCTTATCCAGAACCTAGTTAAACTTACTGAGCTCTCAATGCAGGCTAGTTAGGAAAAGATTGCTCAGTTTCATATTTTTCAAATTTAAAACAAAAATCAATCGATTTAATCCAAATAGATCAAATGCACACCACCAAGAGTTGATAGGATGATTTACAGGATATGCTTTGTATATCATTTATTTCATAACACAGTCCTTTGCCATCTCATTTTTGGAGGTGCTAAAATTTTATATTTTGAAGGAATTGCGGTTTGAAAAGTTTGGTAGAGAGAGAGAGAGAGAGAGAGAGAGAGAGAGAGAGAGGGGAATTATCAAGAAGTTGTAATTATTCTTTATTCATAAAGCTTAATAGAAGACTAACAATTGAATTGAATATAGCTGTGAAAGCTCACTAACAATGGAGAGGTGAGAATACTTTATCAGATTTGCAATATTCCTATTCCACTGAAATGTGAACAATGGATCTGGATCCATACCATCTACATCTGGATTGTTGTTGGATTTGATCAATAGTTTGTTTTCAGCTTCGGAATTGATTGTGTTTTAAATCAACAAAGTTCAAGATTTTCTATTTAATTAAATTCATTAATATCACACACTTATGTACTAAAAAATAAACTATAAGAAAGCTATCCACTTGCGCCATCTAATTTATATTTTCCTCCACATTCATAATCATTCTCTCTCATTTGCTCTTCTTTGTTTTAGTTGTCAACAGTTAGTGGAATTTTGTGTTTCCTACTTTAGTGTTATTCTTTTTTTTTTCCATATTTCTTTCCTTCTTGATTTAGTTTATCTTTGGTAAGTTGTAAAGATTGTAATAAAGTTTGTAATAGTTATTCTTTTATTATATAAAGAGAAGAATTGTAATTTGATTATTGAAAATAACATAAGATGATTTTCTCCATCTCTCTCAGGTATCAAAGCCAATTACAAACCCTAGTTCACGTGATCGTCTACCTGTAGGCGCACCTTTCCATCCCTATCAAGCGGTCTTTCCCTGCTCATCACAGAAGGCGTGATTCCTTCTCTCCACTGGATCTCTTCGCAGCAAGCGTAGACGCGATTCCTTGTTTGAGTCAGATCACTTTGTAGCATGCATGATTCCATCACTTTGCAAGATCGCTTCACTTTGTGAAATCAAAAACTCAAGAAGAGAAGTCCAACAATTACAAGAACTCATTCAACTTGTCGTACTTCTCTTGATAGTCGTCGGAATCCTTCCAACATGCCTTCATACCTTCACTGGCTCTCCCCTACAACTGAAAATCCCCGCTGCAAGCCCTCCTTCGTAGGATTCTTCCTCCAAGCCTTCCCTAGTAATATTCTTGCCGCCAGATCTACACTGCAACCCGATTCATTCATGTTGCAAGCACTTCTCAGTCTGATTCTCTTTGCATGCCCTCTATTGTTGACCTTATTTCCACCAAACCTTTTTCAAGCAACAACAACCACCGCAGCAGCCCTAGAACTCTCTCCCGACGCAATAACAACTGACTCGTCGGACCTTTCTCCCACATCTATTTCAACCAACTTCCTCCCTGTAACAAGTCGTAGCCTTATATACACATAGGGTTTATGATCAAGTACGGTATAACGACGTCGAGTGCCATTTCGGAGGCAAATCGACTTTTGTATGAACATTGCAAGAAACTTGATCACACAAATGATAAACTTTGAAAACTACATGTAAAAACTACATAATGCAAACTTCAGCAAGGGAAGAAAGACCAAGAAAGCAAGGCCTATGCTGCTAACTCTTTTGAAGGATTGGCCGATCCTAGCCCTTTCACCAAGAAACAGTTGGAGGTGCTGAAGAAACTTCTTTCGAGCATAACTGAGCCGTCTATCAACTTGATGATACACCAATGTATCATGTCCTCCTATCTCACTGACAATGAAAATTTTCTAATTTGGAAAATAGATTCAAATTACATTACTTGAGACATTCATACTCTCGCCAACTACCAAGATTTCACCGACTCCAAATTTATCAAACTTACCAATAGGTCTCACTCTAGAATTGTTGGGAAAAGAGTAGTGAAAGTCTCCAAAGAGATTCAGCTCTCTTCTGGGCTATATGTTTCCCAATTAGATTGTAATTCACTGTGAATTAGCTAGCAAAATTACTTGGAATTCGAACTATGTTACTAAATTACATTCTAACAGTAGTGAATTTCATGTTGTGTATTTAGGGGAGGTGATCAGTAGTATTGAATCGCATCAAGATCTATACTTGCTCAAAGAAAGCTATTCTCTTAACACCTAAGTGTCTTCTTCACCATATTTTTCCCATATTTTTGAGTTTGCTATGTTTGGTTTTGTTGAAAGTAAAGTTTTATTATAGCACTGTCGTCCAAGCATCACAATTTTTATTATGTTGTAAAGTTGTACCCTTATCTCTTTATTAATAAAAAATAGAGTTTTATTAGTGTGAATCTGGCCAATTGACTTAACATACTCGTCATGATTATCCTCTATCACAATACAAACCCTAACATCATTTCTCTATCATCTACAATGACATTTGAGAACAACAAAATTGAAGGCCAACAACGGAGCCAGATTATTTCTCTTTTATAAATGACCATAATTGAACAAGTTGGACATTCCTCATGAAGGAAAAATCTTAAACTTTACAAATCTTTCAGTCTTTCTATACCATGATTTTCACTCAGTTCAAATGCAAAATTCAGATCCCAAACCTGATATAAAGAAAAAAATACTTCAATTTTATCATTGGACCCTACCTTGCAAAGAAC
>NEWO01001027.1:143856-163984 GCA_003013225.1 Phalaenopsis aphrodite | reverse complement strand
ACTTGATCTAAATAGCACATGAATGATTATAAAACATCCTCCAGATAAAAGACCCGTTGAGCGCAAATAGGTTTTCAATGTAAAGTACAAAAAAAATGTGAGCATTGAGTGGTTCAAGGCTAGGTTGTGACCAAAGATTTAACTCAGTCTTATCGAATGGATTATCAAGAGACATTTGCTCTAGCGGCCAGGTTATATACTATAAAAGCTCTTCTTTCCTTGGCGTTAACAAAAAAATGTAAATTGCATCAACTTGATATCTAAAATGCATTTTTGAATGGAGACCTTGAGAAAAAAGTGTATATAAAAATCCCATCATAACTGAAAAAATAACTTAAATTAAATATATGGTTTTTATTTTATATAATCTTATTTTATTTCTATTTAATTTTTTTTTTCTTTTCTATAAAAACATCTGGTTTGTAAACTAAAAAATTCACTTTGTGACATCAAATAATCTCCAAGGGCTTAGTTTGATACGTTTGTCAAGATATCTAATGGATACAGCCAATGTTAAACGGATCAGGTACACTGTTCATAAAACATAAATAGAGATGTAAGAAAGTTACACTCATTGCTTGTGCAGATGATATGATCTTGACAGGTGATAATGAAAATGAGATTGGGACCACTAAATTTGAAATTAAGGATCTAGAAGTGATGAGATACTTTCTAGGCATTGAAGTTGCCATATTCGAGATGAGTATTGTGATATCCCAAAGAAAGCACATCCTAAATTTACTAAAAGAGACGGGGATGTTGGGATCCAAATTTACTGAGACTCCTATGAATTTTAATAAAAATTTACATTCAAGGGGAAAAAAGACATCATCGAAGAAAAAGAGAAAAAAAGATTGGTAAATAAACTTATCTACTTATCATACACTAGACCTAATATCGCTTACTCTATCGACATTATAAGTTAACATATAAATAGTCCAAATGAATAACATTTGGAGATGGTCTATAAATTTGAGATGTCTAAAGAAGACCCCAGACAAAGGATTATTATTTAAGAAATCATACAACATGAAGGTAGATGTTTATACTGATGTTAGTTGGGCAAAAGCACAGATGGACAAAATGTCCACTTATGAGCATTGTTTATATGCATGGCTAAATCTTGTCAATTGGAGGAACAAGAAGCAAACAATGGTATCTGGAAGCAGTACAAAATCTGAGTAACAGGCACTTTCAGAATTTGTGAAGGAATGTAGATCAAAAGGTTATTGAGTGAGTTGGGATACTCCATGATCAATCACATAAATATCTTTTATGATAGTCAAGCTGTCATTAGTATTGCAAATAATTATGTGCATAATGACAGGACCAAACACATTTAAATTGATTGAAATTTTTTCGCTGAAAAGGTCAATGACGAAATTATTTATTTAATCTACATTTTGACTCATCTTCAGTCATTGATGTTTTCACTAAATCTTTACCTCTAGGCGGCTTCACTGATTTGAATACCAAACCGGGCCTTTACAATATCTATGGTCTAGTTTGAGGGAGAGTGAAATTATATGTTTCCCATTTGAGTGTCATTTTTTAATGTGTCATATTTATTTCCTTCATGAGTTAGTTTATTTTTGGTAAGCTGAGTTAGTTTATTTTTGGTAAGCTATAATAATTGTAATTAAGTTTGTCCTAACCATTCATTATTATACAAAGAGAAGAGTTGAATTTGATTATTGAGAAATAAGAGAATACAAATTTCTCCACATTTCTTCATTTTCTTGAATTGAGATCTCTACACACAATTGACTGGAGCATCCAACACTTTCAGAAAAGAAACAACTTATAATTGGCAAGTTCAAATTTTAATGTTGAACATAAAACTAAGATTAAAATATTAATCATGCGTAGAAGAAAACTACTGCTGCAAAAGAGATACCTTAGTAAGAGCCCATTAACTAAATATGCCATTACAATAAGAGTGAGAAAGAGGGAGAGTGAAAAATGGCATATATTCCTGCTTTTGCTTCTTATTACTAATAAATCTTATTGAGTGCAAATTATATAATTTCCATCGTATATGGGCTTTATTCCTTTTCATCTTATAGCATTATATCTAATAATAGCTCAATAAGATAACATCAATCACTAAAATTTCACTCTACTATTGAAATGGGCTGTACAAGTTTAATTGAAGATATTGCTTTGGCTAAACAAAGCATATAATAGTAAATAAGATACTCCATGTTCATATTCAATCTTTGCTCATTACATTTGTAACTTTCCCGTTGATGATTATTTGTTAGTTTCGTTCTGTTTATAGTGAACTTAAATATGATTAATTTGAAAACACAAATACATTATTCAAGATATACTTTGTTTATATTATTAGAAGAATTTTAATATTTATTATTGTGTTAAAATGTTAACACTATGTTTAATGTCTAGCAATGCCATATACATTATAATAGTGTTGTGTCAAGTCTAGTGTATTTTATTAAGTGCTATCTAGAAAAAAAATGGAGGTTAGGATCATTATATTATCGCGCCAATCTAAGTAGCATCAAATTTCTTGATTTTTGTTTTAACTCAATTTGATAAATTATTTGAGAAAACATCAAATAAAATATCTTTTAATATTATAAGGAAAAAAGATATGACAGAATTACATTACTAAAAGACCCTTTAGCCCCTTTTTAAAGTTATATGTGTACCAATCATACGTTTTTTTATAAAATTATTCATTTTAAACATCTATGATGAATATAATACCTATGAATAAGTTTAAATATGCCTTGCAATTTTAATGGTACATACCTTGTATGTTGCTTCTTAACCATAGATACAATGTTTTAAAGCTGAAAACGTGTCCAAGGTAATCAACATACTCAGACTTTGTAAATGGCCTAATTAAACTTATGTATTTTCCATTCTTTATTCATTTTTTCTTTTGTTTAATGCTGTTTATGAAATTTTTAGAATATGAAACCTGTGAGGCTATAATAAGAACAGCGCACACCACACATGATTCTGACATTAAGACGTGAAGGCATTTTAAATTTATCGAACACGGCAAGAATAGATAACATTGCCTTTATGCATATACTTTAGTACAATTATGTTTCCATATGTGGTTGTGCACATGCATATGTGGTTAATTACTTTTTGAGTAGCAGCAAAGGTGAATGAAAAATGCCCAATCAATCTTCAGAACTGTGCTATCAACCTCAAAACTTTTGAATATCAAAGTGATAGTGACATTGAGAGAATATGTTAGATTTATGATTGCAAGAATGACAGCAGATTGAAGACTTTTTGGCAAGATATTCTCAAAATATCCTCTCAAAAATAGTGCAATGTCTGAGCATATAAAGTAACCCCTATGAGAAATTATGTTCTTAATAAGTTGGAACCAATAATTATGATTTATATTTTCTTTAAATCAAAAGTCTCCTACCATTGTTTATGAGCCTAATAAACTTGAAGTAAAAACATCACTCATCTAAGGCATGCATTTTCACTTCTACTCATTGTTTATGCAGGATAAATAAAAGAATCTTATGTCTGTGAATACTTATTTCTTATGTTCCTTTTGATCAAATGCTATTCTGAATATAAATAGTTAATCACTAACAAGATCAATACAACATAGAATGCTTTAAAGGATTAGTTCTTTGTTAACAGCTTTTTTATTCTAATATGGGATTTTCTTTAAGGTTTGTTATGAGATTTATGATATATTTCAACTACTTCCTTCTTATTTGTTACAATGCCTACTGAGGTCCTTCAAATCACATGAAAGTTCTTGGCCAAACAATTTAGAATCATTCTAAAGAGAAATAAATTGAATGAATAATACCTCTCCATCATTGTGATTATATATGATTGTTTTATATGCATAAATTGAAGGTGATTTATTTGATTTCCTCTGAAACTAACAATACATGCCATATTTTTAAAATTTAAAATTATCTGCCCTATAAGCTTTATAATATTATGTTTTATTTTGACGATAACAAATAACTTTTTATATTTGTGTTATTTAAACCCTTGTAATCATCTATAATACATGCAAAACTTTAAAAAGGAGCTTCTCATTTCATCAACAGTAAACATTTATCTTTATTATATTAATGATAATATTATAATACTCATTAATTTTGCACTTTTATGATGTTCTTATTTATTTATTAAAATCTAGTAATGTGCACAAGCGCACTTGCTATCAAAACGGTGATCTAAAATAACGTTCAAGAACTAATGTCAGGAGACAGGGAGATGGTGGGTTGGTCTCTGTAGGTTGTTATTCTAATCAATTTAAATATTTGACGGGGGAAGCAGTAAAAGTAAGCTAGAAATGTTGAAAAGAGAATGAAAAACCTGAATATGGCGTTGCGATCCAGCATGAAAACTTCCATCTGCTCTCCATCCACACCATCCATGACAACAACCTGGCCAAGCTTCTGCCTCTCCCCATCCTTCCACATATCCCCAGCTTCCCTCCACTTGCCACTCCTCAGCCCAAGCACCAATACATCCTTATAATATACATTAGCCGGCACCACGCCAGCCACAGGCCGGTAATCACCGTACCCGCCCATTACCCAGAACTCCTCCTCGCCCTCCTCAGCACCATCCTCCTCAACCAAGTGCCTCCGTCGAAGCCTCCGAAAGAACCCAACGCATCCAGATCGATACCTCGGCAACCCATTGGAAGGCGCCCACTCCCCCGAATCAGCATCAAATATCTCAACGGAGCTCATGCGGGTGCCGCTGGAGGGGAAAATGGCATGACGGGAGCCTCCGCCAGCGACGATGATGGCGTTGGCGCCGGCAATCGGGGCACAGGCGAAGCTTCCTCGAGGGGAAAGCATGTCGGGTAGTCGAATCCACGGTGCCGAGGAAGTAGAGAGATCGAGGCGGTGAACAGCGGCAGAGGGTAGGGGGAGGCCGAGGGGGTAGGAGCGGGCGTCGAAGTGGGAGCCGCCGAGGACGTAGAGGTGATGGCCGATAGCAAGGGTGGCGAAGTTGGAGAGGCCGTAGTGGTAGGGACTGCAGGGTAGAGAGGGAAGCGGAGCCCAGGCGGCGGCGGCGGGGTCGAAGAGGAAAGGGCGTACGACGGATGGGTCGGAGGGGAAGAGGCAGAGGACGTGGCGAGGGGGGAGGCGGAGGAGGCGGCGGAGAGGAACGACGGAGGAGTATGATAGAAAGGCGTACCAGGCGCGGGCGGTGGGGCGGAGGCGAGAGCGGTGGGAGTAAGGAAGAGAGATCAAGATCAGTGCTGCGATGTCATCTGGAAGGCCGGGAATGAGAGTTCGGTTTAGGGTTCCGTCGCAGATGGAAGTAGAGGAGGAGGATCGGGGAGCATGGTCCATAGGGTGGTGGAAGATCGCTTCTTATGAGGGGTTCGCGTTCGTCGTCTTCTTCTCGTGTCGGTGTTAACAGATGGAGCGAGAAAGGGTTGAGACGAGATCACGAGACCGAGAAATAAAGCAGATATTTTGCTCGATCCGAGTTCGACCCGCGGGAGTTCGATGGAACTCTGGAAAAAATATTACATCACGTTGAAGTGACGCTTATCTAATAAAAACATATCAGGATGCCCCCGCGCAACACGAAAAAAAAAAACGGCATGGTAATACAGAGAATATTCTCTCTTGTGTTATTTATATATTATTGTGTGTTATTCATGTGTTATTGCGTGTTATTCATATGTTATTGATGTGTTATTGTGTTATTATAACACCAAGAATATTCTTATGACACAATAACACATGAATAACACACAATAACACCTGAATAACACGGGGAATATTTCCGACAGAGAAAAAACGGCGCAGTAACACGAGAGAATATTCTCCCTCGTGTTATTCATGTGTTATTGTGTGTTATTCATGTGTTATTCATGTGTTATTCATGTGTTATTGCGTTATTATAACACCAGGAATATTCCCAGGAGACAATAACACATGATCGTGTTATTGCGCCGTTTTTTTTTTCTGTGCGTAGTACTGATGCAATATTTTTTTTCGGAAAGTCGACGCACGGGAGAAATTTGTGTCAATTCCTTGTTTTTTTAAAATCATTTGAGTTTTTTATATGAATTTCAAACTTTGTATTTTAATGCATGAAGTTAATTTGAGATATAATTTCAACTATTTTATAATCAAGTTAAGCATCTAGACAAGAGAACTCAATGATATTGAGAGTGATCAAATTTGAATCTAAATAAGCTCGGATCAAACATTTGAAGTGTACTCAAAGGATTTAATGCATCATTTGGAAGTATAAATGATTTCAAAATTTAGCATTCTTATTATCAAATCAAGCAGTTTGGCAAGAATTCAACGTGCCTAAGCTTATTCAACTTTGAGGTCATTAGGCCACTTGAATGTTGAAAAAAATGATATATATGATTAAGGGAATCATTGTAGATCATTTGATAGAACATTTTTTAAGGTTCTTGTCAAAATTTGATGAAATATCCCTAAAAAAGCTATAAATAAATCATCATTATTCACTTGAATTGGAGCTGAGGAAGAAAATAGTATTTTGACTACTAAAACTTAAAACTTAAAATATCAATTTTAATCGGTCACCTGAGATTGTGATTGACCACCATAGTTCACTACCTACAAATAAAAGTCATCATCAACCACCAGAGATCATCATCGATCACCCGCAGTTGTCGATCATCATCATCTATCACCTGCAGTTGTTGACTATTATTAGCAATTTATGTAACCAACTACGACTTCTGTAACAAACAGTGGTTGTTATTAAAGGTCTCAAATTGGATTCACAGATCGGGTTTGAGTTTAACTCAAAATTGACCTAACTCAAAATTGCTTGACTTGAACCCGACCTGAATATTAAATGAGTGAGAAATTCCAAGCCGAACACAACCCACTCCAACCCGCAAACCCGAACTTGACTGGTATAACATGTTAACACAAGAAATAACTGCTATTTAGGTTAAAATTAGATTTAAATTTAAATTAATTTCTAGTCAATCTTAGGTCAAATTAGGGTTTGCTAGTCATCATTGAGTCAATTTGAGGTTGGCATTTTCAAATCAATTTAAGGTTGAAGAGTTGATTTGGGTTCATTTTCAAGTTGTAAACACGTTAAAATTTTAAACTCAAACATGGATATTTCTAGTCGAGTTCGAGTCGAGTTGACGTTCAAGTCAATTTTTGACCCTCATAATTGTTATAGCCTCCAACTACAAATTTGACAGCTCTTCTACAGCTGTTATAGCAACCAATTACAGCTTAAACAACTACGACGGTTATAACCTCGCCATGACTATTGCAGTAAGACTGCAGTAGTTATAGTCTCAATTACCCTTATAAAGTTATATATGCTGAATTATTTCAAAATAGTTATAATTTTAGCATAATCATGTAATCTTATCTTCCCTAATTCATGTGAATAATTCGAGGTGATCTTCAATCGAGAAACTTGCTATCTAAAGGTCATGAGTCTTGTTGAGGAAAGCATACTTCTCCCAAGAATACAAATAAGTGGTCGATTAGAAGTCATGGAAGCTGTTATTGAAATACTGATAAGCAAAGGAAGAACAAACCGAAGCCTTCAAATTAGCTCTGCCTATGAGGAGGATAGTGAGGAAGCATTAGCAACCACATTGTAGGAGCATGTCAACTTCTTTGCTTGATCAGCTGCTTATATTCCAATCATTGACATCGATGTAGCCATTCATTAGTTGAATGTTGACTTAAAGGTTGACAAAGAATTCAATCGATCACTGTCGCATTAGCCGATCCAATTTGGGAGGAAGTCAGAAAGCTACTTGTCGCCAAGTTTATTATAGAAGTCTTGTACCTTGACTGAATAACGAACGCGATTATGATGAAGAAGAGAAATAATAAATGACAAATATGTGTAGACTTCACTATTGTCAACGCTTCTTGCCTCAAGGATGGCTACTCTTCATTGAGGATTGATGCATAGGTCAATTCAGCGGTCAACTATACTGTGATTAGCTTCCTCGAAGACTTTTTTAGATATCATATGACTAGAAGTCACCCATTGATAGTAAAGATCACTTTTGTTAGCGGAGAGAGATTGTACTACCATAAGGTAATTATGTGTGCAAAAAATTGACCTGACATATCAACTCGACCAAACATGACTAAAAAAAATCAGGTTCAGACGATGACCCAAATAATTTTGGGGTTAGTATCAGATTAAGAATTCTAATCTGTTAAACATTTTGGGTCGAGTTTAGGATGACCTTCTAACCCGAAATAGACCCAATATAGACCCGATAACCAGAAATTAACTTGAAATTGATCTGCCAATTTGAAATTGACCCAATATTGACATGAATTTTACTCAAAATTTACCAAAATAACCATAAATCGACCTGTATAGCTATTATAACTTATCTTAAACATGTTATATGGATCATTTTTGGGTCGGGCTTTAGTTTTAACTTTCTCAGCTTTTTAATATTCAGGTTGGGTTCAGGTCATGTCTTTTTAGGTCAAGTTAATTTTTGGTGAAACCGTTGACCTCATTTTTGGTGAGGTCAGTCTTTCTCTCAAGGAGTCTAGGATTTAACAATAAAACTTTTCTATCGACTCTTTTAGAGGACTAGTACTGAGACCCACACCACTTAAAAATTTGAACCGCTTCTTGACTCATTTTAGTCTCAATTGTTTGGTTTCAAATCATTAATATTAGCTTGAGTCGATTGGAACCAACATATTGAAACTCAAGTTGAGTTTCTATAAGGACTGAAGATGCTTTAGCAAGACCTTTTGGACCCTAAGGTTTTCTTTATTTGAAATAACTCAAGCTGACTCTCCTAGCGACAGTGATTGGACTGGAAATATAGATGATAGAAAGAGTACTATAGAATTTATTTTCTTTATAAGAGGCACCTTCTTTACTTGGATGTCAATAAAACAACATAAATATCACCCTTTCTACTTGCGAAGTGGAGCATGGTGCTGCAATTTTTTATGATTGTCATGCAATTTGACTTTGGTATTTGTTGGAGTTAATATTATCATAAGAAGAATCAATGAATATTCAGGTTGATACCAATTCTACAATAACACTAGCCACTGATCCACTTTCTCATTATAAAAGCAAGTATATTAATATCACGATCATTATATCAGAGAATTTATCATAAGGAAAGACACAGAAGTTGAGTACCTGAAGTTTCAATAACAATTTACGTACATTTCACCAAACCAATCAAATATGAAGATTTTATAAAGATAAGAAGTTTAATTCAAGTTTCAAAATTAAGTTTAAGATGAAACATTGAAAATTAAACTTAATTTAACTCGTAAGTTATTTGTGCTTTATTTGTTCAAAGACGAGTTCATAATTTGGAATATTTCTATGAATATTTTAGAGATATATAAGAATTGTTTTTTGCTTTACTTTCAAGGTTTAATTTTTTAATTTTTAGTATAATTCTTATTCCTAGCTTTTATATTCGTTTCAAGAGTATTGTCTAGACATAGCCTAACACAAATCTGACTGATACTTTTCCTATTGTCACATTGGAGCATAGAACATGTCCACTAGTATCTAAGGTGGAATGATACATACTAACCTCTGCTCGATATTCTCTCATCGGTATAGCAGTTGGCGATATAAATTTCACGATTGTCTGAGTTGATATTAAAATATTTACACACATGGACTTATTGGTATCTCTAGCCACTGTCATAAGGAGTCCAACTCCTCTTACAATAAACATTTAAATATTCATGGGTACAATATTTTCATTTCATTCTTCAAATTATATATTATTTTCTTATGAGATAATCTATATTTAGCTACTAATGAGTAAAGATATCTTTAATCGAAACTACATCTTATGTAATTATTTAATATCTCCATAATAAAACTATTGTGCAATTGTTTATGCAAAAAATGTTAACATGCACACATCTTGCCTGACATTATGAATTAATCAATGGTAATTATGTATTAATGGCACATAACATACAACAACAGCAAAGCCTTAATCCCACTACGTGGGGTCGGCTATATAAATCCTTTTTTCTCCATTGCTCCTATTTAGTGTCATATTTTCATTTAGTTCTGATAAATTAAGATCATATTTTATACAATAAGCCCAAGTCTTCCTAGGTCTACCTCTGTCTTTCTTAACAAAAGTTGAATCTAAAACATCTACTCTCTTAATCAGATCATCAGATGATGGACGATTAATGTGACCAAACCATCTTGGAACACTCTCTCTAATTTTGTTCGTCACTGGAGCTACACCAACCCTCTCACGAAGATATTCATTTTGCATTTTTGTCTCTATGTGTAAAGCCATTCATCCAACTAATCTCGGCGATACCTAGTATTATGCTCCGTGAAAAACTAAAATTAAGATTATATTCAGAAATAAGAAACATTAATGTAATGTATAAAGATTTGCTCATTTTAAGTTCACTTTGAAGCCTTAATTCGCAGAATGAGCTTAATATTCCTTGTTCCTTTTACTTTGATACTATGTAAATTATAAACCACAAAATCCAAATATAAAATTCATGAAGTTATAATTGACCAACTATTTTTAATTATCTTGGCATAGATTTTATCATCCTAAGTTATAAAAGCATATAAAATCAATAATCTCAAAATATTTCTTATATTTAATCAATTCAACAAACTTTAATTAGCATGAATCTCAATTATATCATTATTAATTACTCGTAATATTTTTAATAAATCTCAACTTCACATAATGCTTATGATTATTATAAATGTAATGCATTTTAGACAATTTAGCACTTGAGCTTAAATATATAACATGAATAACATTAACCTTATATACTTAATACCAATATAAATAAATCAGGCACAAATATTAAAACTTGTAATATCCTATAAAATAAAACTCATTTAAAAGGAAATTTGTTAATCTTTTTCTCAACTAAAGGTTTACCCAAAATAGGTTACTTTTGATTCCAAGCGAAAATATATATAATACAAATTTATATTTACCTTCCAACAATGGAATGCAAGATAAAATTCAATTGAGCTCGACCTTACTTGCTTGGGCGCTTGACTGCACGTATCCATCCCAGCTCGTAAGGCTGAATGAGCGAAAATCAACTCTGATTATTGTGTTTGTTGCTCCAAGCTAGGACAAAGATAGATTGCATGTTCCTGCTCACGATTTATCAGTTTGTTGAATGCGTATCCCAAATGGGTTGTGTTCAAGACAACCCTTGTCTCTCAAAACTTTTGGGCTCGCTCCATGACGTCTTTTTCTCTTCTCACTTCGCATTGCTTCAATGCCCTTAGGCTTGATAGCTATCACTGTAGCTCTCGAATAGGGATGTCACCCTCATCTTTTCCATCGATCGGTGCTTTGGCTTAGATGTTCTATTGTTGATGCTCCCTTGCGCGGTTCGATTTCCTTCTCTCTGTCTCCCACATAATTGTTGTGTTACTTTAAAATAGAGTGTTACATTTGTACTAGAAGATAAATAGGAATTGTATAGAGTCGTAGCCATAGGATTAATATATGTTGGCACTATTCTAAAGTGAGTGACATTACGTATAAATAGAGGTCATGTCATTAAGTTTGTATCAAACAAAAAGCAAGGAATAAAACTCCTCTTTCTTCAAATTAGATTTGTTCATTCTTTCCTCTTAGTCTGTCTTTTCCTTAAAGTTTTATCTTTACAATAAATATGGAGTTCAACTTTTTGAATCCCATTTTTTATTCTGGGATTAGATCATAAGAGTTGGCTAATTCGGTTGTGAAAATTCTTTTCTTACAATTTTGCCATCGGAATATGAAGGAATATATCAATTAATTCTAACTTGCTTGATTTCTTGATGGAGATTGTAGATCATGTTGATTTGCTTATTGCACTATTTGAGATTGAAGGTCAAATCAACATGAATTCATAGATGATGATGACATATATCAAATGTCTAGTGATCATGATCGAGGGATAGGAATCTGAACAATGAGATGACAATCTAGAAGACAACATAATTAAGTTGAAATTGGAACTTGTTTTAGATAATATCAAAGTTTGAATTTTTTTTCTATTGCAGAGTTAGTTTGCAAGGATATTGTTGTTCCTAAATTGAAGAGTTAGGGATATGACTATTCCTAATTTGTCAACTTTAGGACAAGCATTGTTTTAAATTATTTCCTGATATGTTTGTCCATAAATATGTCAAAGTTTACAATAAAATTTAGTTTCAGTTCTGCTAAAATCCTTTCTTCTTTTTTTCTCCCTTCCCTGCAGACACCAACCATGATTCCCTCTCAAAGCAGTCTCAGCTGCTACCTACAGCTCGTCTATGGTCTATCAATTCACCTTGACTGCCTTCAACCTCTGCTGCAAACATCTACAGATGGAGGGAACTCACACAACAGTCACAACTGGCAAATCCCCAAGTCTGAAAGATGGAAAGTCAAATCTGAAAGAAAGAAAATCAATCTCAGTCAGAAATCGGCATTGAGGTACATCAGATGACGTGGGGGCGCCATGCCCGATGCGGGTGTGCCCACGCCTCCAGGTGCATATGGGTGCGACAAGTGCCAAACACAATCTTTTCCCCATGAGGAGTCAACTGGTCCTTTTGGGCCACACTCCTAATTATCCTTTTCTTATATATTTGTATTCTTGATATTCTATGTTTAATTTTTTGCTTGAGTTTCTTTAGAACAATTGTCGACATCTGTTTCTCTCGTCAAGGATTATATCTGAGGGATTGGGTGGTTCTGTGGTCGTATATCTCTCCTTAGATGATGATTATCTTCCTCTATCCTCGTCCACATCCTTCCACATTGCTCTTGACAATTGCTTCCTTGCTACAGCCGCTCGAAACAACCTCTTTTAGCTATTTTATGTTGTTTCCGCCTTCCAGATGCGTTCCTCAATATTTGCTTGTTGTTCTAGCCACCCATATCCAGTTCCTTTCCTGCCTCGCTGTTGTTCCAACCACAAGAAACACCTCTCTACAGCCTTGACTGCTATTTTAGCAATTCCTAACCACTTTTCCACCACCTAGCCACTGTCCCAGCTCCTCCCGCATGATGCCATCTCTGTTCCAGCTCTTCATACTTTATGTCATCACCCTCTATCTTTGTTGCCACTATTGTTCTATCTTTGTTGCCACTCTTGTTCTAGCTCGCCCTCTTTGCTACCATCATCTCAGACACCTATGCGGCGTGGATATCTGTCGTATAGTTGATATCTATAACCCAAAAAAATGTTTCGTTGTTTTTTTTTTCAACTTGCTAGCCACCTCGCCCTCCATTCCACCACCTTCCACCCCTCTCTGACCACCACCACCACCACCTTGAGATCCACCCTAATTTGCATTGGATTGTTGAGTCTGTTGTTATTTTTTTTAAGTGTATCAGTTGTAATTGCCTATTGATATTATTAGTAATAATATTTGTTTTCCCTATTGTCGTTTAGTTGAACTCGGTACCATTTAATATCAGAGCTAGCCTAATCCTAGTCTTATCCTGGGGTTTTAGCATCTGTCATACCCTTACCTACCTCAACCTAAAATTTTTCTTTCTCACCTTACATCACCCTTACACACTTTCTTCCACTTATCCACACCCAAAACCTAGCTATGTCACTACGAAGATAATTAATGGAAGTATGATGGAGAGAAATAGACGCAATATCATTTATGAGAAATTCATAAAAAGGTGTCCAGGGGATTTCTAAGGAGAATATGCAGTAGGAAACTCAAAAACTACAACGGAGGCTTGCCACCTTCTAGAGGAGGCAATCTGGATGGTTCATCTGTAGCCACAACGGCGACTTGCTAGATTGAAGGAATATATTGAATCTTTTCCACCATGCGGATTCTAGGGAAAAAGAACTTCTATCTCGAAGATACAACCCAAAAATCTAAGAATCCATAATTTTGAAGTAAAAATTGGATTTATCATATTTTGAGTTAAGTGGCTCTGGACTTTGGAATGTGTCTTTGAGTGTCAAGATCTCTCATCAGATGGAATTGTGACACTAGTCGCCAACAAGTTAAGAAATAATGCATTATTTTAGTGAAAAATTTGTAAGTACCTACGCTAGCGTGAGGGAAAGAACAAGATCATTATCTGTTTCGAGATGAAACGGGTGATGCAACGCAAGTACTTAACAATTCACTACGGACCACATGTACAAACGTTGGGTTCAAAAGTAGAGAAATAATATTATCAGATGACCATCACATCTTTCAAGTAGAGTTCATTGGGGTCTTACAACAAAAGTACACTCTGAGGAACATCCAAGCCGAACCCGTCAAAGAGAGAACTAGGTCATAATGAAAAGTAGGTAGAACAAATCCACAACCCTAAATCCATCATAGTCAGGAAGTGTTTCAAGTGTTATGGATTTAAATATATTGACTTAGATTGCAAAATCAACAGAATGATCTCTTTCAACGACCTAGGAGCAGTTGAAGAGATAAACAGTGATCTAGGAGAAGATGAAGTTTTCAAAGAGGCTTCTCAACCTCTACCCAACAAGGAAGAGACGACAGTGATTCATGTGAACCTATGAGTGATAACTCCAGCTGAGGTACTAGTAGCTGCTCTAGAAGGTAGTAAATTCAGAGAAATGAACAATCATGCAGGGTGTGAGACTTTGGTGCCTCAAACTACATTTTTACAGTCGTCGAAGGAGCACTAGCTGGACTTACATTGGATGTCCAAAAGGGTCATGAGCATGAGGAGCCGATATCAGATACACGACAAACCCAAAAAAATAAATTTAAACTTATCAGATATATAGGCTATTTCTTGAGTTTCCCTTGTTGAGTGAGGTTCTATATGTTTGAGATGAGACATTTGTGCCACATCTGGATGATTATTGATAGTTATTCAAATATTGGATTCAGTATAGTAGTGTACCTGCAATTGGATGTCTAGATATGAAGAATGAACAATATCTTTGATAATTGTTTTAGAAGCTTGATGGGAGAAAATTTCTTCAATAAGATTCAGATCCTATCAATAGGGCTGTCAAAACGGCTCATTGTTCACGAACAACTAGTGTTCGACTCATTAAGAAACTCATATTCGGCTCATTCACTAAGTTAACGAGCCGAACACGAACTAAGATTTGTTCGTTTGTGTTTGGCTTGTTTTGATAGATATATATATATATATATATATATATATATATATATATATATATATATATATATATATATATATATATATATATATATATATATACATTTATATATATATTGATGAGTACCATTTTAAGAAAATTAATTGACTATAAGGCTACAAAAATTTATATTCAATTAAAGTAATAATCAAGAAAATAGATTAAAAATTATTAAATTATTTTCAAATGATGTTATAATATAAACAATAATTTTTAAATTTTGCCCCATCCTTGACATCTTATGGCGATGTGATAAGGGTTTTCAAAACGGCTTTTCGTTCATGAACGGCTCATGTTCGACTAGATAAGAAAATGAGCTGTACACAAACACACTTTTTTGAGCTCGAAATATAAACAAGCCGAGCACGAGGCTCAGGCTCAACTCTTATTCAACTCGTTTACACCCCTACCTATCAGTGAAGAAGAAGAAGTCTCTACTAAGTGGTTGCTAGTGAGAGTGACACAACCTGCCATAGAATTCATCATAGAGTTGATTTATCCTTATATACTTGTTTATCAGCTATATTCCGCTGAGTGTGAGAAGTAGAAGATAAAGTTTTCACACTTAAGGGCTCTAGAGTTACATTACGAAAGCTATATCTATATGAAGTTCTTCCTCAGAATGTGCCAAAAGAGGATGTATATTTATTCTATCAAGAAGTGTTGTGAAATGTCAGCGCCTACTGGATTGACTTGTTAAGAGATTATGCCATTCCTTATACTTCAAGTGAAGCTGACCTGATTAATATGAGGGGACAGTGAAGCTGACCTGACTACTATGTGGGGACAGAAGCTCCCCCAACCCTGGCAGACTGACGCGGAGGCACCAAGCTCAATGCAGGCACGACAAGCTCTATACTCGATTGTTTCTACGTGACCCATACTTTCACCTGGAACGAACAGGTTTATGGTTTCTCTTTTTTGAGGAGTCAACTGGTCCTATTGGGCCACTCCTAGTTATCCTCCTATTTTATATTTGTATTTCTGATGTTGTAGGTTTAGTTTTTGGCATGAGTTTTTTTAGGACAGTCGTCGACGTCCATTTCTCTCTCCGAGAGTTGTATTCGAGAGATTGGGTGGTTCTCCAGCAGTATCTCTCCCCTGAGGTGGTGGTTATCTTCCCCAATCCTTTTTCGCACACTCCCACATAGACTCCTGACCACCCCTTCTTTTTCTTGCAGCAACCCAGGACAACATCATTTGGTTGTTTTCTGTTGTTTCTACTTTCAAATAGCCTTCATAGCCCCTTAGCTGCTATTCCAGCTGCCCATATCCAAGTTCCTTACCACCTCATTGTTGTTCCGACCATGAAAAGCACCCCTCTTCAGCCTTTACTATTTTTCCAGCCATCCCGAACCACATCACTGACATCTAGCCACTGTCCTAGCCCCTCCCATGTGTTGTCGTTGTTGTTCTAGTCCTTTATTCCCACTGCCATCATTATTCCAACCCCCATTTTTGTTATCGTTGTTGTCCTAGCCTTTCTTCTTCGTTGCTATCTTCCAGGACAACCCCGTGATGTCGATATCTGCCACGTACTTGTTATCTGGACCTACAAATAACAATGTTCTACAAATAGTACAAAAAATAACAAAGTCTTAAGCAAAATTTAGTTAACATTTGTATTTCTCTAGTTTGGCCAAGTCATAGTTGATGAGTATAAATGAAAAGCCAATATGCTACAAATCATTTTGAAGTGGATGTTGTAGTATACTTTATATTCTAATAACATTTATATGCTAAATGATGTTTTTCTCTCTTAATTTGGACTACAAGCCACATATTACTTTTTGTCTTGAATTTTAGTGAAATTAAACCGATCATCACCATCGCCCTGAGATCCACCTTAATTTGCTTTGGATTGTTGAGCTTGTTTGTTATTTCTTTTCAAGTGTGTTAGTTATAATTACCTATTGACTTTATTATTAATAATATTTGTTTCCCCTATTGTGCTTTGGGTTAACTCCGACATCATCAACTTTAAATAATAGCTCATTGGGGTTCCCCTTCAAGGAATTTTTATAATATTTCTAACCATTTTAGCCTCTTATGATGGGTTTATGCAATAATGCTAAGATGTTAGCTATGTGTCATTCTTCATCTTCATCGTCACTATAGTTTCTGAAACTAGTGCTGTATTATCTTTGGCCATGCCATTTTCATTTTCACTTCTTTCACGAGTATTTTATCGCCCTGATCTTTTTCTTACATCATCTTTTTTTTTTTTTACATCTTTTATTTTCAGCAAACATGGCCAATTTAATCTTTCATAGTATTACATCCATACTTGCATATAGTTACTTTGTACTCTATCCATCCTTATTTGACGATACATTCTTGATGCCACAAATATTTCAAGTGCTTGGGCCTGGCCCATATAATACATAACGGGTCCTTATATTGGTAAATTCTTTCAATTCTTGTATTGTCCAATAATGAATACCCACATGGCAATTTTTTTTTTTAAATTTTAACAAATCAAATTTGCTTCCTTGTGTTGCATACACATATGCATTATTATTCTTTTATATGATAGTAACCCAATCATACGTTTGCTTCATGTGATTCTTTATATGATTATCTTCTTATGAAGATTATCAGGTCGATGCATACATACATATATATAGTTAAGAAAGAATGGTAATAGACTATTATATGAGCCTCCAGTCATCCCTAATGTATCTAACATGTTGAATACCACTACCTTAAGACCAATTGTGTTAGATAGGATCTGAATCCACAACCTGAGTAGTCTTATACCGTGGATGCCAACCACCATACCGGGGTACGTGGCACACACACACATCTCTCTCTCTCTCTCTCTCTCTCTCTCTCTCTCTCTCTCTATATATATATATATATATACCCCTCACGTATGTGCTCTGCTTATTCAAGGTCCATACTTGGTTCATTGCATGCCAAGTTTCATTCAATCTCAGTAGGACGACATTTGTAAGGCATTGTCTCTTCACCTTGAAAACACAGAAATGATAAATGAGACTGTCCACATGATTGGGGCTAATTATTTTACTTTCTTTTTTTCTACAGACCATTCTTCCTTGATTGTAAATTTAAGTTGTTTATTCTTTCTTTTGTCTGAAATTCTAAGTAATTCATTTCATTGCACTTATCAATACATCTTATCATAATGAAACAACTCAGTTCTCTAGCTCCGCAGAACGTGGAGTATTTGGAAATGAAGTCTGGCATTGGCACCTAATCCTTCTCGTTTCTTTGGTTTGAAAACGAATTTATGTGTAATTAGCTTCTGTCACCCCTTTGGTTCACTCATGCGCTAGCAAAATGCAAAGCCAAACATTGAGAAGGAAATCACATGACAGAAAATAGTATGTTGTTCTTAAAATTGGTATTGTTTCCCAAGCTTTTTCAGAAAGGAAATTCTTTCCGCATTCCAGTTTTTAAGTTGGAATATGGGAAAAAAGTTTAAAATATCCAGATTTCATGCATGTAATCCTCATGTTATAGTTGCGGGCACATTATAAGTAGGGTGAACTTGAAAGGACAATAGATTTTTACCACCTGGCTTCAAGAATAAAGATTTAAGTATTAAGTAGAACAATCTAAAATATCATCCTAACAATGAAAAGCCACCAAACATAGATGTTATAATTCACATTCAACTCGCAGATTTAAATCAAGTAGCATACAGGCAGTTTTAAGAGAGAAATTTAAAGCAAAATATATCTCCTTGGTACTTATTTTTAATTGCTTTTTTCCTGCATACAAAAGCCCTCATGTCAGACATTCAATTTAAGAGAACTTTTTCTATAATAAGAATTTAAGCATGTGAAGTTATACAATAACTGATGGTAATCCCAAAGAATAGTTCCCAACTTTATCGGGGATTATGATCGATTTGAAATAAAAATACAGGGTAGAATGACTGGATCATACAAGATTTGAGAAAATCGGAATAAAATTATAAACAAAAGCACAATCAATGCAGCCAAAAAAGTACACTAGAATTTACTTGAAAAAAATCGAGAACTAGAAAAACCATGAAGCCACACCGTTAGAAATTCCACTATGAAATTCAGAAAATTTTTACAAAGAACTCACAACAGTTTCCTCTCAACACAATGAAACTTACGAGACTTGCCCCACAATGTTCTCTCTTCGATCCGACGAAAAAATCATGCCGAATCACCAATCCACCACTTGGACACTTCTCACCTTCACCGGGATGCTCGTCGAAAAAGGCAGAAGGAAGAAACCCTAAGCCTTAATGTTAACGCCACTTGAAACCGAGATTAAACATTTACTTGAAAAAAAATCGAGAACTAGAAAAACCATGAAGCCACGCCGTCAGAAATTCCACTATGAGATTCATAAAATTTTTACAAAAAACTCACAACAGTTTCCTCTCAACACAATGAAACTTACGAGACTCGCCCCACAATGTTCTCTCTTCGATCCGATGCAAAAATCATGTCGAATCACCAATCCACCACTTGGACACTTCTCACCTTCACCGAGATGCTCGTTGAAAAAGTCAGAAAGAAGAAACCCTAAGCCCTAATGTTAACGCCACTTGAAACCGGGATTAAACACCAAATTCTATCAAAAAGTGCTCTTGGAGCCAATGTGCCCTGACTCGACGCATAGACGTCGTCCTCTCTATATTGACGCCCAGTATTGGGCGCCTATGCATCCGGGCGAATAGGCGCCCCCTTCTCTATCAGCACCAACTTAAAGTGGGTGCATATGCGCCAAAGGCCGACACATAGGCACTAGCTCTTCTGTGAGGAGCGTACATGGCCAACGCTTATGCATTAACATTCCTCATGCTTGAGATGCTTCGACTCCGTACACATAACAATAACTCGATAAATAATTATAATTTTAAATTACATTAATTCTTATGCATATGCATTAACATGTATCTAGTCAAAATAATTAAACATCAATATTTTATTTCATTATAAAAAATCTTAAATATTTACATTTCGCTGAAGAAATCATCTCAGAAGCATTTTCTG
>NEWO01001027.1:123269-141760 GCA_003013225.1 Phalaenopsis aphrodite | reverse complement strand
TTTAAATTAATTAGAAAGAGTAATGTAGGGTGTTGGATTTGAACCCGCGTCATTTATATACGATAAAAGGTACAAAATCATATGGTCACACTAGCTAAAACGATTTAAGCTTAGCTAAAAATATATGTTTTCTTATTTCAAGCTAAAAAGAGACGAACACGATCAAACAAATAATTATTCCTGATGCGTGCAAGAAAATTTGCTGCGGTAGAGTAATGAATTATCGTCTTGGCGTTGCACAAGAATTCATCACACAAAGTAAAAGAAGAGAAGTAAGCAGAGAGAGACACCTGGACTTTTTACATGCAAAACCCTTGAAAGGGGGAAAAACCACGGGACCTAGCTCAGCTGAAATAATCTACTATGAATGATGAGTACACAGAATCATTCTTCTCCTAAATTAGAGAAGATGGAATTACAAAGTTGCATAACTATAATCTGACTGCAACTCTTGGTGAAAACAACTTGCAAGGGTTATTGTTGACTGTTGTGGAGGTAGTAGTCCATGGTGAGTGTTGCAGATGGTTGCTCCATAAATGTTGATTGACCAGAGAAGTCATAGTAAGCAGTTGTAGGAATAGTAAATCACGTAGAATGTAGTTGGCGAGTATTAATGACGTTCGTAGGTCGAGGAGGCCAGAATCGCGAGTTGCTTGAGCTGATGACCACGTAGATCGTTAGGGCGAATATTGATGACGTCCATAGGCCGCTAAGACCGGAGTCGGGAGCTGCATGAACTGATGACCACGTAGGTTGTTGGAGTGAATATTGATGATGTCCGTAGGTTGCTGGAGCCGGATTCAGAAACTGTATGAGTTGATGACCACATAGGTCATTGTTGGCATATGGATCATAGCAGTGAGCAGTGGTGACGTCCTTAGATCGTTGGGATTAGAGTCTGAAGCTGCATGAGCTCTTATCCCACAGTCGGGAGAAGGTTGCTAGATTTTCCAAGTTACGTCATTGACTGCTGGTGTTTGTTCAGTGGTGGTGGACGACGGTCGGTGATGGCCGATGGCGATCAGCGGTGTTCGACGGCGGACGGCGGTCAGCGATGGTGATGGACTTCAGTTTCTTCTCAAAGCCTCAAGTTATCTCCCAAGGCTTCCGCCCCTTCATGAGAGGGATGAGACTCTATTTATAATGTTTTGGGTGCAATTAATGCTGGAATATGAACCATTTTGGTCTGACGGTCCGAATAGCTTCCCTCGATCATACGACGTTTAATGGACATTTGAGTGATTTTAGGCTCGTTGGATTTGTCTTGTCGAGACGCTTGATTTGACTATGAACTTGTCAGATTCGACATCCGTTTGACCTTACAAATGTATTCATAAATCTTTCAAGAATGGTTTAATGACTTGATGTGGGCTTGATTTGACTCAGATTGATCTGAATTTGATATCATAAGGTTCGTCTCATCAAGCCAGTCAATTTGACTATAGGTTTGTTGAAATATGAGCTTTGAATGAGTTTTTATCAATATTTGAATGTTTATTATTCAAAATATTATCTCGAGATTCATGTCAGATGTAAAAATTTGTTGGTGACGTATCAATTTCTATAATCATTAATTATAATTCGAGCTTAAAAAATTTAAGCGTGTTAGACATATTTATTCAACAATCCATTTGAAGAAAGAGCTATTTGGTTAGCCGAACATGAGCAGAAAAAAAACACAATCAGAGAATGCAGTCCAGCTGGCTAGTTTCCTGCCCATCTTCCTCCCTTCCTTTGTCAGTATTCGAAGGCCTTCACTTGTTATTGTGGGAATGCCACGCGGCTCTCTTACTTTAGGGTTTTATTATCGACTTGATGGTCCATTTCTCTGAGCTGCACGTGGCCATTGTGGTCCTCCATTACCCAAAGCTGTTCCTTCAAATGGTGAGCCAACAAGGGCAATAAGCCAAGCTTCCCTCAGGTTAGCAAAAGAGTTTGTAGCATAGTGCAACAAGACACTGCCATAGGTGCAGGCGGCCTAAACGTCACAGAAGAATCTCTCTCTCTCTCTTGTCTGTGTGTCTCTCTTTCTTTGTCTCTCCCTCTCTCCTCATTTCTTTCCATCTTTCTCATACCATATATGATTGTTATTCAAAACAATAGTATCTTAAGAGTGATGATCACAGCCTATTATCATCCATGATTGGATTACACTGACTCAAAATTGGCAGCAAACCCTTGGTTTTGTTAGGTTTAGTGGAGCCCAAATCCACTTGTAGAAATTAAATGCTTACAGATTAAATAGTGATTGTTCTCCCCCTCCACAATTCTAATTTTATATGAGACGTTGGTTCTCAGCGAAAAAAATAGGAACCTTAAGGTTCCAAATTCTCCCTCCGTTTCGCGGTGACGACTTCCCTCTTCCTTGCGATTTCTTCTTCTTCGGTGGCTCACGGGCAAAAAAGAAGAGGAGAGAGAAGAGAGAGAAAGTTTTCTTATAATCGTCGAGGTGATCAACGAGTGTTTTTCTCAAATAAATAAAATCATCTCGAACTCCGTGGAGGTAGACAATTTGACGAACCACGTAAATCTGTGTTCTTTTGATTTGTAAATTTTTCTCGACCCAATTTTTAATTTTATTGCCTTCGCATTTTTTAAGAACAGGTTTCATCTTCAACATATCAAACCTTCAATTAGAACAAAAGAAGAAAAAAAAAAAGAGGACAACAAATAAGGAAAACATTCCATTGATTCTCAATATCACATTAATTTAATCAAAAATAAATCCCAGATCTTATTATGATTCTTTGCAGAAGCCAACATATAGATAGAACAAGATGCCAGCCAGAGTTTCAAGGCATCATTTCGAAAGATAATAGTTAATGGTTTGATGAATTAAATAGTTGAAAGGTACGTAGCTGTATATCTCTCTGTAGTCTGTTTTGTCTTCTGTAAGATTTGCATTTAAGAAGAAGTTGTTATGTGTGACAATGCAAAGGACAAATGCTTCAAGTCTTTAACAGCTACGTTGAATTAGGCACATGAAAACGAAATTAGTTGCGGAATAAATAATAAAACTATATATTTGAATCTTCAAAGCACATTGGTAAACACATAGGGAATGAATATATATTTGATTTATAATTTTTTTGTCAGATGCTAGATGACATTCTAAGGCATCTTACTAGGTGAAAGTGAGTCACACTAACTCACCAGCCTGCTTGGGCCGCTTAGCTCGATAAGTGGCTCATGAACTGCACTCAATGAGATAACAAGCCATGCTCAAGGCAGCCTTTATTCAACTTGTTAGCTCGTGACAGTTTAAGAAATAATAAATATAAAATTTACTCAAAATAGATTAAATTTTAAATTTTTATCTTTAAGTCACTAAAAGTAATAAGAAAAATTATGTTTTATATTTTAGTTTATCTCTTAATTACTCATTTTATATATCATTTTCTTTTAACACTAGTTTGAATTGATTTTATTTTCCCTATTTAATAATAATCAAGTGGGCTTGAGAGCAGGCTTGAACTCGCAAAAATTAGCTCGAGCTTAAGCTCAAACTCAGTTAATTAATTAAGCTTAAGCCAAGGGTGGCTCGAGCTCAACTCATTTACACTCCTAGTGATACTTCAAGCTACAATATATTAAGGCTAAGATTTATTTAGAGATGCTTAACTAATTAAAGATGAGAAGAAGGTGTTTGGCATTTGTAGTTGGTTGGAAACAAAATAATAAACTTAAAAGCCTGGAAATTAAAAAAAACTGTATTTACATATCTAACACATCTTGGTGTATTAACTTATGCATTATTTTAAAAAGACATTGATGGTGATGATATTTAATGACTTTAATATGATGTGTTAAAATTGTACTGGCATGTATATAACTATGAAAGTTCAGGTGGTAGAGCTATAAATACATCAGAATTGTGTGGCGTGCATGTAAATGTCTGTAAAGAAAAGGAGAGTCTGTATGGGAAAAATGTGCTAACCTTTAGACAACGGCGTAGCACATATCATGTAAAAAACTCAACCAAAATTAATTTTAACTAAAGAGATACTTAAAATTGATATTGCTTTTAAGCTTCAAATATCCTTTCAATGAGATTAGTTTTAGCTTAAACAAGATTAAGCTAGAGAGAGGGGGAGGGGGAGGGGGAGGGGGAAGACCTTGGAAGGATAGAAAGACTGATGAAAGCGCTCACTTTTGGGGCATCATAGCTGACACAGTGACATGCAGGAACACTAAAGAACAACACCATCATCATTCCACTTTAATTACTCCTGTATCTTTTGGCAACGTTATCACTGTTTTGTACTTACACTTATTTCCTCCCATCATTCACCCCATGTGCCCTTCTATTTCATCATGTTAAATCAGACAAAAAATTATAATTCCTCCATTTACTTTTACAGAATTATAATTATATTTTAATTAATTAATTGTATATTATTACATTCATTTTTTAAATTAGATTCAATAATTATTAAATTAATGTAAATAATTAGTATTTTGTTAGGAACTTAATTAGAATTGTGAAGTCAAAAATCAACTCATCAATTGAGACCAATAGTGTCTAACATGCATATGCCCACTTTTAATGTATATAATTCAAGGAATTGAACCGTTTAATTTAAACATTCAGATAAAGAATAATTTACATACATTCAACCCAGTTTCAACATAAAAAATAATATTTTATTTTTGAGAAGTTAGTCACAGAGATTTTTTTAATGTAATGTAAGAAATCTAATTGTCATATATACATATATATATATATATATATATATATATATATATATATATATATATATATATATGTATATATGTATATTTGGACGACAATATATGTTCGTGTACATCTCATATGTGCTAATTCGACCCATATGGATTTGAATTCGAGACAGAGGAGACTTACGCCGAAGTTGCTAACCAACAAACCACCAGTTACGCACATGTATAAATTTACGTGGTAACTGAGCAAATACACCCCTCAAAGGAGTAAATATTAAGTGTGTTTGATGGTTGATCCCACGTATAGACGACGGTTTATATGAACCGCCATGCCATACACAGTGATGGACATCTGCCGCACTCACTAATATTTTCTTCACTTAAAGTGGATTCTTCATTGCCTTTGCATCTCTCACTGTATACTTTTGCTTTTTGGCTTTCATTCCATTTGTATTATTAGCCTCTTTCGTAAAGCTTTTTCTCTCCTTGTAAGAATTTCAGAGTTTATTTGGTTTGATTACAAATGAATTTTAAATTATATTTTCAAGTTAATAGCAGTGATATTTTCTTATGTAATATTTAACATTTTTGTTATTGGTGTAAATATATATATATATATATATATATACAAGTTTATTATTAGATATGTAAATACATATAATTAGGTAGTACGCACCTGAAAATGAGTAATAGAGTAAATTTAGCAGTAATGTCTTAAAGTATGAACTTTATGTAAATTCTTTTTGCAGCCAATCAAATTGAAAATTTCATAAATAGTGCAAAGCAGATGGGAACTTTTGCAAAAGATTTTTATTCTGTTGCGTCGGTCATGCTGCTTTTATGGGCCCATTCTTTATTTGAAGTTAGGAATTAGTCAATGATTTCTTTGAGAAATTTTCTTTACAATAGAAGTGAAGATGCAAACTTTGTTTTAGTTTTGGCTAAGAAAAAGAGAGAGGGAGATTTACGTACATGCCACTGAATCCATGTGTGTTTACATATCTTAAATTTAATCTTTACATTTATATCATCTTATTTATGCATGGAAAAATATATTTCACTTTTTAATGGTTAAACTTGTAGAATTTTGTGCATGAAATGAACGCTTTGTGTGGGATCGATGTCGGAAGTAAATTTAGGTGTTAGATGTGTAAATATATAGGAATTGGGTGGTATATGTGAATGCCCACGAGAAAGATAAAATTATATGGTTGGCTGGAAGGTTTGCGTGGGGCTGTAATTGTTAGTGTTCAAATCATAGAATTGTTTTTATTAATTTAATATAAATAGATCATACGTGTGTGAAAAATATATAAGAAGTAAAGACTATAAATAGGGTATAATTTCAATTTTTAATGATGAGTCACGAATAACGTACTAAAGAATTAAGGGTTAGAGAAAAATTAATCAAATTGTTCAAGATAAAACTTCTTTATATATATATATATATATATGCCGCATGTTGTGGCTCTTTGGTTGGCCAGTCTTGAGTCCCCTGTGGTCACGGGTTCGAGCCCGCCTGAGTGCATCTGCTTGCAGTGTTGATCGAGTGGTCAGACACATGACGTTGTTGGGGGCTCGTATCATAATCTCCGGTCAATCTTTTGAATTAAAATCTCGCGCTTTTAGATTTTTCATTTTGTTTTCAACCAATGTGCTATGCATTAAAGCACGAATTAAATGATATTACTTCTAAGAATTTCTTTGAGATGTGCTATATTTGAAAATTCATATTATGGGATAATTTCTTTGACCCTGCTAATCGACATTAAAAAAAAACATAAACAAACACATGAATGTTTTATTGACTCAAGGATTTGGTTCCTATGTTGTGTCTATCTTTGTAACTCCTTAAAATAATAATCCTTTGAGAATACATATTGATCAAGGAGCCATAAACAAAATTATCATCAAGTATATGTATATCATGACTATAGTAGTATATGGTTATTTATTTGATTCTAGTTCCAATTATCTTTCCAATAGTAATTTTAAGAATGGATGCCATCTAAGTAGGATTAGATTTGAAGTTAAGTGGAAGCCATACCTCAAGATATTATATAATTTATATCATTATATTAAAATAGTTTAATAGATCAAAGAATAAAAGTCTTAGATAATCACGTGGATAAATTTCTAATCAAGTTTTAAATGAGAGTATAATTAAGACTAAATTGAACTTTCTAATAAACTTATTTATGAATTATAAATGAAATTATTATAATTAAAAATAAATTAAACATCAAGTAATTAAAAAAAAAAACTTCATGTTTATTAAAAAAAAATATTTATTAATAAATAAAATTATATATCTTTTGAAATTTTGATCTTTCATTAATATTTAAATGATCTCCCAAAAGATTAGAAATTTACATATTTACTTCCTTTTCAAACCATTTTTTCGCTAAAAAAATTAATAATCAAACATCATTTTATATGAGATATATCAAAAGTGTTGGCACTATTATAACACTTGCTAAAATCATGAAAAAAAAGAGCAAAATTTTATGGAGAGTTAATGTTGTTAATATTTTTATGTATGTTAAAAACTTTGATGACTTCCTAACATATATCAAATTTCTTATATATTTAGAGTGGCTTGTGATGCCCTTGGGGTATGAATAATTATAGGATTATTTAATCATTAAAAACAAGTTTATGAAAATTGGACTACATATCAAACTAAAAGGAAATGTTTAAAGTTTAATAATTTAACCCTAAATTAAAGTGGATGATTTAATAAATATTAAAAAAATTTTAATAAATTTAAATAACGTAATAATATTTTTCATAATTTTATAAATAATATTTTAGTTCACTTTTAAAATGTTTTGAATAAATTTCTAAATAAAAATTATGACATTATATTTTAAGAAGAAATTTGCATTAAACATATATGTTATATTAGTAGCCATCGCCTCTAAAAGCTTTCCATATTTTCTCATTAATGTTTCAATTTTAAATTTATTTAAATGACTTTCATCATCTGTAATGATCACTCATGTATTCCAAATCTAGTAAATATTTTTCATTAAAAATTTTACAACACTTTGAGCATCACAATGGGATAAAACAATAACTTCAATTTATTTTGAAACATAATATATATATATATATATGTATATATATTCAGTATAGGGTATAAATAGTCTCATAAAATTCAAATCTCGTACATAAAAAATTTTAACTTCCAAAGTAAAATTTAGGGGCATTTCATTTCTTTTTAGAAATATTGTCCACTATTTGACATCTATTACATGTTTTTATATAAATATTAACATTCTTAAATAAAGTAGACAAACAAACATCCCGATTATAAAATTTTAAATGCAGCTCTATCCACTCAAAAATGTCTCTCAAAAACAGCGTCATGACATTTCATAATAATTTCCTTGGTTTCTTCAAAAGATACACATCTTCGGATGACCAAGTCCTTACATTTTTTAGATAAATAAAGGTCATTTCAAAGGTAAAATCTTGAATCGTGAATGAACTTCTTTTTATGGTGGCTTTCTAATTCGTATAGTAAAATATTACTAAATATGTAGTTAACTATATCAACATACCACAAAATAAGCCACTCAGAAACAAAGTAAAATTGTTTATCAGAAAAGTTTTCATTTATATTAATATCATTATCACCATAATTTTCCTATTTTAGCCTCGATAAATGGTCAACGTTTTAATTATCAATACCATTTATATCTACTATTTGAAAATTGAACTCCTGCAATAGAATGACCCATCTTATTAATTGTGGTTTCACATCCTTCCTTAACATCAAATATTTAATAGTAAAATGATTAGTATGCACAATACATTTTGCCCTAATAATTTAATGTCTAATTTTATCAACAGTATACATTATTTCCTATAATTTCTTTTAGTAGCGATATAATTAATTTGTTGCCTCATTAAGGGTTTTACTGACATATTATATAACTTTAAAGATCTTATCATATTTTTGTCTTAATACAACCCCGATAACATTATCACTTGTATCACACATTAATTCAATTGATTTTTTCCAGTCAGGTGAAACAATAATTGGTGGAATGATTAATTTTTCTTTTAATAAATTGAAGACATTTAGGCATTCTTCATTAAAATCTAAATGCACGTCTTTTTCTAAAATATGACATAGAGACTTAGAAATTTTTAAAATTTCTTTAATATACAATGCGTAGAACCCATCATGTCCTAGAATACTTCTAACTCTTCTTAATGATGTAGGAGGTTGGATCAACTTCCATGTTATTTTCAGAAATCTTATGTCCTAACACAATTACTCATACGACCATCAATTGACATTTTTCTCAATTGAGAACTAAATTTGTTTCTTTAAAATGTTTTAGAACCTTGGTTAAATGATCTAAACTTGAATCAAAAGAGGTTCAAAAAAAATGAGAGATCCTTCATGAAAACTTCAATTCCTTTCTTAATTAAATCGCAAAGAATAGACATCATGCACCTTTGAAAAGTTGTGGGTGCATTACATAAATCAAAAGTCATCCTTCTATAAGCAAAAATCTCTTATGGACTAGTAAATGTTATATTTTCTTGATCCTCGGGTGCTATAGGTATTTGATGGTATCCAAAGTATCCATCCAAAAAAGAGAAATAATGATGCTCAACTAATCTATTCAACGTTTGGTCTAGAAAAAGTAGAAGAAAGTGATTTTTCATAATAGTATGGTTTAATTTTCTATAATCAATACAGATCCACCATCTAGTGACTTATCTTGTTGGAATTAATTTGTTTCGCTCATTTATAACTACAGTCGCTCCCCCTTTTTTAGGAACACATTGAATTAGACTAACCCATGCACTGTCTGAAATAAGATAAATGATTTAAGCATACAACCATTTTAAAATTTCTTTCTTAACAACTTCTTTCATAATCAGGTTCAATCTCCCCTAAGGACCATCTTTAGGTTTATGATTATCTTCCATTAAAATTCTGTGCATACAGATTAAAGGGCTAATTTTTTTTAATATCTACTAATGTCCATCCAAAGGCTCTCTTATGTATTTTCAACGTGTTTGTTAATTTTTTTCTTGATCTTTAGTAAAATTAGAGGATATTATTACAGGTAGTGTAGATGAATTCCCTAGAAAAATGTACTTTAAATGAGTAGGGAGCACCTTCAGCTGAAGTCTAGATGGTTTTTCAATTGAGGGAACTAAAGGTTTACTATTTCAAGTAGCATCTAAAATCTCAAAGCTTTCATGAAAATAATTTGAATCCTCAATATTTATCTCATTTGAAAAATCAGTTTCATTTTCATCCTCTTGTTCTTGTGGATTTACTTTGAATTCAGTTCTTTCTCTGAAATAACTATTAATTAAATAATGAATAGTATCCATTCTGTAACATTTATAATCTTTTTTTTAGTTGGGTACTCTATTGATTTTAGATCATTAAAAGTAACTTCCTGATTATTAATTTTCATAGTTAATTCTCCTTTTTGTACAATTATCATTGCTCGTCCAGTGACAAGGAAAGGTCTTCCCAAAATGATAAGTATTTATTTATCTTCCTCCATATCCAAAATAATGAAATTCACAAAAAATATAAATTTATCAACTTTTACAAGTACATCTTCTATAACCCCTTAGGATAAGTGATAGATCGATCAGCTAATTGTAGGGTTACAGTAGTGGGAGAAATCTCTCCTAAGCCTAATATCCTGAATATAGATAATGACATGAGGTTAATGCTAGCTCTTAAATCATATAAAACTTTTCCACAAATTTGTCTTCAATCATACAAGATATGATAAAACTACTAGGATCCTTGAGTTTTAAAGGAAGTTTTTTCTGAATTATTACACTGCATTCTTCACATAATGCAACAGTCTCATAATCTACCAACTTCCTCTTTTTGTTTAAAATTTCTTTCATAAATTTAACATAACTTAACATCTATTCAAAGGTTTCTGCAAAAGTAATGTTAATTGTAAGCTTTTTAAATGTCTCCAAAACCTTGGAAATTGTTGATCGAACTTTTGTTGTCTGTCTCTGAGGAAATTGTGGTGCAGATTATCCAAGTTGGGAATGATGTGTGTTGTGGCACCTATGTCAAGAAGCCATGCTTGAGGTTTGTTGCTGATGGTGGTGATGAATGCTGCTGGGGGATTGAGTTTGTATTGTAGGTTGTTACAATGCCAACATTGATCAGTGGTGTGTTCATTTTTGTATGTTGAGAAGCCATGCTTCAGCAAATGTTGTATGCCATTGGTTGTTGTAGATTATCTAGGTTAGGAATGATGTGTGTTGTGGCACCTATGTCGAGAAGCCATGCTTGAGGTTTGTTGTTGATGGTGGTGTTGAATGTTTTTGTGGGATTTATATTGTAGGTTGGCATGATGTCAACATTGATCAGTGGTGTGGCCTCTTTTGTGACAGATTTGACAAGTCATTGTAGATTTAGGTTGAGGATTTGAGGAAGATGAGTTGTTCTTGATTGTTTGAGGAGTTTAGGTTGGGCTCATGAATTTAATGAAGGAATTTTTGTTCTTAAAGGAAAGAAGAGCAGTGATGTTAGTAGTTTTTAAAGAATCATTTAGAAGATTTCTTTCTTCACTTAAGAGTAAAGAATAAAAGTATTCAAGAGCTAGAGGAGTGATTTGAGTGCAGATTGTTGTTTTAAACCCTTGGTATGAAGGTCGTAAGTCATTTAGTGTATAGTATATAATGTTTTCATTAACCAGCTGCAATGTTATCAACAAAATTTTTAATGATGAGATATTGTTGCATATTTTGTGTGCCCATTTGGATATTGTGCAATTCGTTTTTGAGTTCAATAACTTGTGAATGATTGGTTGCTTGGAATCGTTGTTCAAGAGTTATCCAAATTTTGACAGTGTTGGAAAGGCGAAGAACGTATGGAAGGACAGACTGGGAGATGGTAGAGAATATAGCAGCAGCCAAGATATGGTTGGCTAGTTTCCAAATAAGAAAATTAGGATTTTTTGTGGATCTTCCATTGGAATCTTGAATGAGTTGATGGGAGATCAAGAAAGGAATTGAAGCCAACAGCAAGAAAGAGTATGTGAATTTGTATTTTCCAGATGATATAATTTTCAACCTGTAGAGGAGTATTAGCAACACTTTTGATGTGTTGCATGAGATAGTTAAGAGAACTTTATTGTTTTTTGGTAGGATTGAGTGGGGTGGTGGTTAGTAGAGGAAGAATAGTCCATGGATCTTGCGGTGAAAAAGGCCTCCTGCTTCGATACCATAAAGGAAGCAAGAGAGAATAACCGAGGAAGAAAATAAATTATTTCACCATATGTTCATCACTGCTACAATGAATATATATAGCCATGTGATGGCAAATTTGTAAATACCCTTAGGGGCACAGCAGACACAGAATGGCTATTACATAAAAAGGTGCAGAGGCCAACTTGATCAGTTGAGGACCGAGGAGCAGACTTCAGAGTCTTCGATGAGTCTAAGATAAATGTTAATACTCATGCATGACATCAACTCTATTTGGATTTCCTCCAAAACAATTTCCACTAATCCGTGTATGATGTGCTTGTAATGCTGCCACCACATCCCTTTTCACAAGATCGATTTTTACTTGTAATTGTCCAGCTACTTGCATTTTGTCCTGCTTTGAATTTGATGAAACTACCACTGAAGCAACTTTTCTCTAATACCATTTTGTCAACTCACAAGCACACAGATGAAAAGAGAGTTCATGAAACAATAGAAAAGCTTCTCCCAAAGGCATAAATATTGATTGTTGCAGATGGGAGGTCTTCCCCTTTCAATCCTATACCCATAATTGTCTACAACATGTTAAATCTAAAAATTATGTTAACGCAATACTCGACAAAGTTTCAGACAAAACTAATAATGACAAGAGTAAACGCAAGTTTCGTCTCAGTAACTTGATCAATTAAAATTATAGAAAAGTTAAATAAAATCTAAAAAAAAAACAAGTTGTCTCAGTAACTTGATCAAAAACATAGTGCATGGTTCATCCAATCTTCAGTCATATTCTTGGCTCTTGTTTGTATATAACATGCACCTTTTCCTGCGGAACATAATCACAGAATTGGTTCTTTTTCGGAAATTTAACTAAGTATACTTTCAGATTTGAGGCAAAATGGTACTAATGTAAATTGATTGAAATACCGCCCGATTACATATGAAGAAAATTGAAAAAAAAAAAAAAAATCCAATTTTATAGGAGCTTACAATATAACAAGATTGCTTCAAAGCTTCATTGCTTCCAAAAACTTAATTTTGGCCATTGGATACAAGTGAAAACATTTATAACGTTTTGAAATATCAATGTAGCTGCTGCTTTATTAAATTAAGCTGTATTTTTCAAAACTTAATGAGTAAAGCTTTCTCATCGACATACTATTAAGTAACTTAATGCATCTGGCAATAAATCCAAGATGCTGTTATTTTAGATTTATAAGCAGTTTTCCATGAATTTGAGATTTCACCATTTGATTTACTAGATAAAAAAACAAGCAATCTTTCGCTACATTTTTTTACAGTTACATTATAATCTAATAGCTTTCTCAAACAATTTAAAAAGAATTTCAATTTCATTGCAAGCAGTAATAGCACTAATAGCAATTACAGACAAAGATTAATTGTAGCTTGAAAACTGTTATCATATACTGCTGCCTCTGATAAAATTTTCCCAACACAGTTCTAATGAAAAAGTCACATTTAATCAACAAGCTTTAGCAAATCAAAATCAATTCTCCCCAATTAAAAATTTAAGATCAATCTTTATATCGTTAATTTCTTCATCATCTTAAACAATTGAACCAAAAGATTTACTTAATCATAATTGCATACATGGGAAGACAATCCCTGATATATCCAAAAAAAAAATAAAAAAACTCTATATTGCTTGAAATCATTTTAGAGTGCAAAATAGAGAGAGAAGAATAAATGAGTATTGCCAAACATAAAGATCTAAACAATATATGAAATTTATATAAACTGGCAGAACCAATTATAGAGAATCTTTGAAAAAAAGAGCTGTTCAAATTTTCCCAATGTAATCTTTCATCTTTTTCATCTCAACAACCTTTCATAGAAATAGACGCATGACTATAGAATACATAGGCCGTAGCTACAGATAATTTACACATATGATCATGACCAATATATAAAAGAATTGGTAAAGATGAAGGCATAAAAAAAAAATCATTTTACATCTTATGTTGATTTGAAATAAAGACAAGATTGATTTTAATTGAAATATGGCAATATCCATGATGCTATAATGTAAAAAACAATGCATAAATTCTTTCACATTTTTTGAATATTGCAAAAAAAATAATACCAAATGACATTTAGATTAATATTAATTATAGCCTGCAAAATACAAGATTTCCTCAACTTGCATGCAATGAAGTTCATAATCTAAGAAACCAACACAAAAAACACCACCATAAACCCAAGAGAAATAGCTTCTTAATGTTGGATTCCAAAGTTCTCAAAACTTTCTGCAAAGACAAAGTCCATGGAATCATGTATATGAGAAAAAAAGCATAGTTATACTAACTCAAAACAAGCACATATATAAGCAAACTTCGAACATAACAAGATGAATTACAAGCTACTTTATCACACTGGAGAAGAAGAAAAAGAATAGAAGAATGGAGCAGGGAGAGTAAGGTATAGCTATACTCCTCGTACTCTGCTTACTGTAGATAATCTAGTTAGCGAAAAATCGTTAGCGAGACATACATGAAGCCAAACACGACCAATAAACCTCACATCACTATTTTTTCTTCATCAGATCATATATTGATCAAACCTTTCACTGTCCATTAAGGAAACAGCTAGGAATTAGACAGATATTAACCTGTACATAACCATATCACATGAAAAACGATGCTAAGATGTAATAAAAAAATTTGAAAAAAAATAAATATAAAGTGGTTAGCTGATTATCTCTACTTTCCTTGCCTGTGCTATGATCACAAACTTAAACAAAACTGAAAGAAACTGTGAAAGGGAGGGAGGCAGAGAGAGAAAGAGAGCGAGAGAGAGAGAGAGAGAGAGAGAGAGAGAGAGAGAGAGAGAGAGAGAGAATCGTGCTTGACTCCACGCACGCCACCCAGAGTAGCCAATCTGAGTAGAGTGAACCATATGTGTGGCATACAGGGAGCCAGGCACAATATAATCTTTGCTCCCTTGACATCCCTCCAACATCTTCAACAAAATAAAACCATCAATTATCTCTCTACTGTTCCTTCCCAGCACAAGAAGAAGTACCCACACATACCTTTACTCTTCTTCTTCTCTACTTTCGGTGGAAGAGATAGCGATAGAAAGAGAGGCCGAGTAACCTAACTTAACAAAAGAGGGAGAAGAAGGGGGAAAAGCTGAGTAAATAGATGGGGGGAGGAGGTGCGGCGATGGTGGAAATTTATAGGCCTTCTTCTCCTTAACATAAGCTTTCTATGCCACCATGAATATGATGCGGCTGAGATTGGTTTTAACTTTTCTAATTAATGCCTATGATTTGTGATGGATAAAGAAAATATAGAGTTATTTTGATGAACACATTTTCATTTTTTTTCTTTTTTTTAATTAATAACCTATAAAAAATATTATAGATTATAAAAATTGAAAAATTAAATCATAACAAAAAGAAGCTGATTTATTTATTGAAATACATAAGAGGCTTTATTTTAAATAAAATATATTTTCTTATTATTAGTTACTTCTTGTTAATTCTTATTCATTAAAGGGGCAAAAAATTCACTAAAAAAAGAGTTATAAAAGAAGATAAATATTTTAACAAAAGAGAATGTATAATATTAATAGAGTTGAGAAATAGGAGCTTAAAATTAACAATGCTGTTAAAATCCATTAGTACGAGATTAACAAACTTTAAGAATAATTAAGATTAAATTTTAAAAATTTTAATAATAATAAGTTTATAGTTCATTAATTTAAATTCATAAATGATGAATATGCGCCCAATGTCTAAGTAATAGATATAGATTCCGTTTAGACTATAGCTACTCTACGATGCTAAGCACTTCAGTCGACGATCTGATTAGCCCTTGTATTTGTGTGATTCGTGGCTTTAAGGTCCTGTCCTCTTTAACATTCACTATAATTATTAAAGTAATAAGATTTTTAATGGATAATCCTACTTATAAATTACATATTAATATTGAATATGAACGTTTGATAGTGTTAAAAAAGCTTACATTTGCGGACACTGCATGGTTGATGTGATAGATTCTCGTGCATGAAAGCGTAATTATTATAATTATTATTATTTTTTTTTTTTTGCATAAAAATAAAATTGAACTATTAACGATAATATCTCTCATAATCTTAAACTCTTAAATTCAATAAAGCTTTCGCATAGTTAAGGTCTGCAATATTCTACTCTACTGATAATGACAACCACTTACAATTAATCTTCTTAAACTATTAACAATTAATTTGTTAATAAATTAATTAAAGCCTGTACTGAAATGAAAAAAAATTAAGCAAAGGATTATGCATCCCACCCCCTCTTAATTTTAAATTTAAAACCAACAACGGTTGGGCTATTACTGTTTGTCTTGACTCCTCATCTCCCATTCTCTCTTCATATGCCCTCTCTCTCTCTCTCTCTCTCTCTCTCTCTCTCTCTCTAGTTCTGAGCAACATAGCCCTTCACCTGCAACCCTATTCTTAATGATGAATGCCTTGCTCTCGTCTTCTTTTGCTCTCCATACTGCTTTAGAGAGAGGAGAGAGAGAGAGAGAGAGAGAGAGGAGAGAAAAGGCTGCCTTATTCCTCACATCCTTTGGCTTTAATTTGTCCTAAGCGTTTGGATGAACTCGGATTCCTTTTGGCCATCTGCTCTTTGTTCTCTTTCACCCAACCTTTTTCTCATTTAATTCCCAAAAAATAATATATAATTAATAGAACAATTCTTTTTTATTTTTGTTTTAAATCTCTCGCCTCCATGCATGTGATTCTTGAACTCATGGGCAGCTCCTGGGCGATGGAGATGGAGCCCCAACAATCCCTGTCGGGAATATTTTTGAATATATACATATATATATTTATAGCTGGAATTTCTGAGTTTATTTTAATGAGATCTGCATAACTCATTCCATACATCAAAGTTTTATAAAAGTACAAAAAACTATAATTTAATATAAAAGGAGCGTGTTATTTATTTCAAATATGAGAAAATGTTGTATTAAAAACTGCAAATAATAAATTGTTTTATTGGGAAATACTTAACATTGTCATTTTATAAGAGTCTATTATGTTGCATAAATGTCCTGCTCTTGAAAACACTAGATTTATTCATTGCAAATATGTTCTGTATTCGTACAGAGCTAACTTTGACACAAGTCCATCATTTCATGCATGCATCATATACTGTCCTTTAACATGCAAACCTAAGCTATCAGACATTTGTAGGCATAAATGTAATTATGATAAGAGAAACAAAGGTGGAGAGTTAAAACGTCTGAAAGGAGATTTTTTCTTAATGTCTATGGATTACATGAGATATTTGGAAGAACTTATTTTGATATTGCAGGATAGGAAACAAATAAAAATAGCTTATTAGACATTTATCAAAATAAATAAGTATAAACTAGGTGCAATTGCTTATGATAATTAGTGATACTAGATGAAGTTATGAGAGAGCTTGTTATTTCCGTATTTCACGAATATATGTGTAATAAAATCAGTCTCTTACATATATAATATGCTGAGAATGTTTTGATTTATAAATTAAGTGGGGTATGGGTATGTAAATCTTCCCTATTCTTATAGTAGTTATGAGTGTAAAGGAGCCGAGTTTAATAAATACCATCGTTCCTTTCCTACTTATTTATATATTGATTGCAAAATTTTTGTTGGTGTTCAGTTAGTTTGCTTAGTGAGCCGTCGTGAACAAGGAGTCATTTTGCCATCTTTGATCAAGCAGTCGTAGAATGTTAAAGGCAAGGATAAGATTTAAATTTTGTTATTTATATTAAATTATTAATTTAAACATAATTTAATATAATTCTTTTCGATTTTTTAATTAATAATTTTAATTAATTATAAGTTTTTATAGTCTTGCGCTAAATAAAATTATTTAAAAATAATACTTATCAGCTATATATATATATATATATATATATATAATTTAATATTTTTTGAGTTAAAATTAGTTGAAAACGGACAAACAAATTTTTATTTGTGTTCAACTTGTTTATTTATTGACTACAAAAAAAAAAAATTATGTTCAACTCATTTTCTTAATGAACGAATCAAACACAAACTACTTAATAAATCAAACATAAATCAGTCATTTTAACAGCCTTAATAATAGAAGATTTGTGCTTTTGATTAAATCCATCTGAACAGATTTATTTATGGTGGGTCACCTGATTCAAATTTTTTTCCCCTCAACATAGACATATTAATTATGATTTGCATGGAATTTGCTGGTATATGATAGTCTTAATCTTCTCAAAAGCTATGAAGAAAAGAGACAATTTAGCTATTATTTTAGCTTTTTTGACTTTTTTTTTGGCGCATGGTAATTGAAAATTGAAAATCTGACCCACATGAAAGCAATAGAAGAATGGAATTTTAATTAAGTGTCAAATGATTTAACGTAATCGTCGCCTTGATTTGGGACATGGAATTTATGAGCTAAGCGAGGAATGGCTTAATGATTCATGCCTTCATTATTATGTTCGAGTTAAATGAGTTTGAGCCTCCATTCATCTACTCCTCTTGCCTCCATATCTCATTAATTATGTTGAGTTTATGACAAAGAAAGGTAAGAATTAAGAACCTAAAAA
>NEWO01001027.1:110672-122241 GCA_003013225.1 Phalaenopsis aphrodite | reverse complement strand
ATAATGAAAGCAATCATATATGTAATATGTATATCAAATTTCCCACGAAATAATTTCAACCTCTGAAATAGGAATAGTGTCAATCTTTTCTTAAGGTTTTTAGGTAGTTGATATATAGTGATATTAAATGCATCATATTTAAGATGTCTTGTCCTTCTTTGTAATTATTGATAAATATTATCTAAAATGGTTTACTTAAGATACAAAATAATAATGAAATTAAATGAAGTTATGATTAGGTCATAAGCTCTATTAGCTTCACTTCTTTAACTTGATGAATTTCATTCTTTAATAATTCTTCTAGACTAATACATGTTACATTATACATTAACCACACCGCGTATAATTCTTTAATAATTTCTCATTGCTTGTTTGGGTGTAACTTTGCTCTTTATCGGCATATTTTATGAATGAACACATTAAATATTTACGTACTGATACACCATCAATAAATTTTCATCATGCGACACAAATCTCAAGACATGACACAGATCCCGATATGATATTTTGATAAAAAAACGTTCAAATCTTCATAAAATATAATTCAGAGCTCTGATCTCAGCAAATGTATAGTTAAACTGACCGGTTCGATGAGACAGACCTAATGATATAAAAACTAGTCCAGTCCGAGTCAAATCAAGCCCAGATCAAGTCATTGAACCACACTTAAAAGATTTCCGGACACATTTGGAAGGTCATGCGGTTGTCAAATATGACAAGTTTATACTCGAATCGAGCGGCTTGACAAGACGAATCTAACGAGCTCAAGACCACTTAATTTGTCATAATTAAAACACTCAAATGTCCATTAAACGTCGTATGATCGAGGAAGTTCTCTAGACTGAGAGATCAAAATAGTTGATATTCCAACATTAATTGCACGTAGAACATTATAAATAGACCCCACCCCTCACATGAGGGAGAGCTGAAATTGAGAGAGAGAGCCTGAGGCTTTGAAGAGAAGTTGCAGCTCAGTATCACCGACGACCGCCGTCGCCCCTCGCCGACCGTCGTCGACCACCGCCAACCATCATCAACCACCGTCAACCGTCGTCGACTTCCACCAACCGTCATCCACCAGCATTAACCACCATCAATCACCACCTATCAGATGCCGTCAGTCGACGTTGTCATCTGAAAAACATAGTTACTCTTTTCTGTCTGTGGGACAAGAGATTTCTGTAATCATCAATTAATGGTGGATTTCCGCAAACTGGGTCAGACCCCGTGGTTTTTTCCTTACGGGTTTTCTACGTAAAAACTTCTGTAGTCATCACCATTTTTTTCTCCTTCATCTGTTTGTGTGCTGAATTTTCGTACAACGCTAAGACAATAGCCCACTACTCTACCGCCGCGAATTTTCTAGCACGCATCAAGTCATAAAACAAAATTTTTATAAATCTATATATTTAACACCAAAATTTTAATTTTTATATTTATAATACTCAAAATATTCATATCATATCAAAAATACTACTATTAATAATTTTTAAAAGGGTCAAAATATATTTTTTCACGCATAACTAATCTACCAGAAATGTAAATATTAAAGTCTGGTTGTTGAATATGTAAATGCATGCATTTATATAAATCTTCATCCTTTATATTATATTTCACATTCTCTATTTGACAGAAAATAAAATAAAAGTAATTTTTTTGTGATGTAAATTAAAACAAATAAATCTATTTTAATTTTTAACTTGTCAAGACCATTGATTTAATTTTTTTATTAAAAAATAATTTTCTCTTGATCCGTGGAAATATATCTTTCATTATTTGTGTATATGGGATCTTCATATAAGTTAAAAAGACTTAATTCATAAGCTCGGCCAACGCAGACATTCTAGCATGAAACAAATATGACAGAGCAAGTCAAAAGATGAAATAAAATAAAATAAAATAAATTCCCATAAAATTGTAGGGACATTTACGTGCATACCATACAATTCTTTTGTATTCTCATGTATAATACCCAAATTTTAATAAATATTTACATGTATGTCTTTCAAATTTTTAATATCAAATAAAAATTATCTCTAAAAATCTACATTTTAAAATGAAACACAACTATTCATGCAAAGATTTAACAGACCAAAGTATTAGGAAGCCATTGATTTTGAATCGGCTTGCCCACAGGATAATAGGTGTTATTTTTTTGCTTGTCGGTAATCTAATGATCGATAAAATTTCTAACAGCTTTGGGTGTTCGAAGGATTATGGATAGGTGTTGACCGTGAGTTTATATCAAAATCATAACTGTTGGTCAGCCGTCGGTTATTGAAAAAATAGGCGCCAGTAGGCCTTGGCTCAATTTGTTGGTTTAGTAATCAATTTGATGAACTTCAGTTTCTCGTTGCCTGATTGTGAAAAGGCTGTCGAAAATCTGTACAAAAAAAACAAACTAAAAAGTCTTCTTTCTTTCACTACAATTTCCACTGCAATCGTAACAAACGTATATATATATATATATATATATATATATATATGCAATTATATGTCACATAATCTAATTTACCAATTCAAATAATTATTAAACTAAATTCATATGAATTGACGCATAAATTAAACACAGAAATAATTGCAATGCAATGAATCAGAGAATTAAACTATATATATAAAAAAAATCATATGTTGAGATGTCTTCTAACATAAAAATAAATAAAACAATCTGAATCATGTTCCATGTCCTCTTCCTCTTCCTCTACCGACTATTTCCTATCTTTTTGTGCCCAATGTCAGGATGCATCTAATTTCGTTTTCATTTTAGTCTCCAATTTATATTGCATCTCACCGAGCTTAGTAGCGAATCAGTCTATATATTAGCAATGAATGCAACAACCTCCCTTTGAACCTCATCCTCATTGGCAGTAGAAATAGATGCATTGAATGAACTAAGGAAGCAATGAACGTCGTATGCATGTGCCTGCGAACTCAATACGTAAACCATTCATTTCTTATTGACTCCCACCTATGTTTTATCTGACTGTTGCTTATGGGTACACACATGTAGCTCGGTAGTGTGGGCTCTCGTCCCAACTCTAGATTCCGTTAAGGTAAGAAAATAGTTTTTAAATATTTATTTTACAATAAGATTTAATGGACAAACTAATTCTTACCAAACAACTCTTGTACTTTGTTCACCAGTATGCTTGAAGGTACCCATGACCCGACAATTAGAATGCCTATTATGCTTGGCCTCCTCACTCATTTTCTTGTAGTCCATAGTATCCCTGGCTCTAGCAATGCATCAAACACATCCATCTTGAGTTACAGAGAATGCTAACATGCCTTTCGTGTCTCCCTGAACATGTCGTTAAGATAGTCCAACCCTTTATACTCAAAGCTCCTCCTCATATGTGCATCATGCTAAGGGCGCTAGAAAAATTGATTATGCATGAATTTAAATATGTTAGCTTGATAAAGTTATATATATATATAACTTAAGATGTTATATTCCACTCTCTGAATCACATATTCTGAACTGCTATTACAATCTCATTTCATGAAAAATATGGAGAATCGAACTTGCTCAGTATAATATCTTGAATAGTATGAATAGTCCACGTAGGGGGATAAAATCTGAAAAAAAAAATATAGTTAGTTTTATATTAAATCAAAATAGCACTAACGCCACATAAAAAAAAAAAAATGTTTGTCCAATAGGCTTGAGTTCAAATGTGCGGCTCGTGCTACCCAATGCATCTTGATTGACAATAGTAGCAAAGCGTACCACTGAAGTAGAAGGATTTGCAACAACAATAGGTGATAGCGTTGGTATGATGGGAGTAGCAGAACAAAATCAAACCAATCACAGTCTAAAAGGAATATATATATATTTTTTTTTATGTACTCATGATATTCTAATCGAATAACTTTTTCAAGAATCACATAATAATCTATCTCGCCATTTGAATTATTTTTTTACTTCAACACAAACACCAAAATTATTAGTCTTTTTCCTTTTAATCAAGAACATGTATGAAACTTGTAGTCCTTCACATCATAAATTTGTCAAATTCTCATGATGCACATGAGAACCCAATCAAGATTTATTAAGCTCTGATTCGTTACTCCAATACTCCTATCATGAATCTGTGAATTCATAAAAATCATGTTTATTTTTGTTCTTTTCAAAATATTTAATAATAAATGTACGAGATTAGTTTAACTTATGAATGTTGCAAAACATCGGGAGAAGTCTGTGTTGTTGGGAATTTAACGAATTTACAAATAAGCTCGTTCACAAATTTAAAAAAAAATTTATGTATAAAGTTGAAATTATATTTGAATGAAAAAGGATGAACAACTATTAATAAATAATGTTTTACTCAATATAGGGTTGAAACAATAAGAATAATACTCCTCTTCATATGGATTGATTTAAAGTGTTAATGTGTCATGTGTGTAACTATGAAAGTTTAGTTGTGAGATACATAAATACATAAGAATTATATGCTAAGTAAGCAAATTTTTCTGTGAAAATTTGGTTTTAGGCATTGAAATATCTTAGAGTTGAGTTGTCTGAGTAACAAGGAGTCATATCATCAAAATCATAAAAAATCAAATAAAGATGTCAAATTTTTTCAAAAAAAATAAAAATAAACTCAAAATAAATTAATTCTTACAATTACAATTTAAAGAAAAAATATAGGGAATAGTGAAATTGATGTTACCTACGATTTGAGTGTAAGAACTCGAGAAATGATGAACTCTGGTGAAATTGGACATCGAGGGGAGTCGGTTGGCTCCAAAGCAAAAGCATGAGTGAGGGAGAGAAAATAAAAAAAAGTTAGGTCATTAGTTCAATATAAGCATCCTCACTGACAACTTTCTGAAGGTTATGACGGTTAGTAATTATGAAATTAGAAATCAGCGGGCTCAATATTGGTTAATATTTCTTGATTGTCGATTACAAATTGGCTAATAACCTACAATTAGACTCTCCGACTGTCTATAATCATTGCTTTCTAATTAAATAATAACTGATGATTTTGACCATTTGTTATTGTTTTATGACCGACAATTTTGACCATTGCTTAATGTTTCATCTTTACTAAATTTACTAAAAACACGAGTTCTGCCGATTGGAAACTATTTGTTGTCTTAACAGTCAAAAAATCGTCGGAAAATAGAGCAAAATTACCTACGCATTGTCAACCATAAAAATTTCCACATATTTTTATTGTCTTTACTATAGTGATAAGAATTACGTTATATGTGTGTATATTTCCCATATTGTATTATATACGCTTCCTGGCTTAGGCTTTTGACACAGTATCTCGGTTACTAGGCACTGATAACAATTAGTTTGTATGATAAAATATAATAATATTTAAATTATAAAAATGTTCACATTTCAATGAATCGTAGAAATGTCAACCACCAATTCCAAATTTACACGAGGCTCAATTGCTTGTACCAAATAGGAAATGGTGATTTGAACAGTTTTAAGATTTATTTGAATCAATAATACGATTAGATGTAATAATAATTTATATTTTATTGTAAGCTCAAAATTCAGTCAAAGAAGACAAGAATTCATGCTTTACACGAGCTGAAATTGTCATTTTTCTAAACAAGTTTTCTACGCCTCCGAGCAACCAAATCAGCCCGCTGGGTAGTCATTCTCGACGAGTAAGTCAATCCCAAGCATGTCAAATGCCAAATAGCAAACGGTGGACCCACCTGTAGAAGTTCTGTGGGGCCCAGACGCCCGAGATGAACGAAACTCAAAGCCAACAGTTTTGAAGAGGAGTACGTGACACGAGTTGAGCAATTCGCCTAGACACAAGACAAGTTATCATCTGAATCTAACATCTCGATGGAGTAAAACTCGAGGAAGGATCTGATCCCCATGATCCTATGACTATATTGGGGACATCAACACCCATCCCCTGAAAATTAGTTGGATTAACAAGGATTCATCCTTTGCCCAACAGCTTAGTTTCACTCTGCCGCAAAAGTTCTTCGACGGGGATCAATTAGAGCTGACAACCGAACTATACCGACCGATCGACTAGATTTAGCCGATCAGATCAATCCTATTGACCCCCAAGCAATAGAAGACTAGTCGACCAATCGCATCTATAGATCTATCTTGCCACAACACAAATCAAGTCACTTTTTCCCCAACTAAACATCCGCTAAGACTTCAATAGCTTAGTTGGCTAGTAGTGTCTACTAGATCCAGCCAAACGACAAAGCTCACCAATGTCCTACTAAGCCTAGTCAGCCAAGCCAGATAGCAACAAGGCCTTAGGCCCATAAGAATGAAATAGCTATAATAACTTGTACAACCTCCACATAAGTAGAGGCATACATATAGCTTCATATATTGTACCTCATTTGTTTATAAATAGAGGATTATTCTATGAATAAAATGTTACACAATCTTCCCATTTTATTGTTCATCATTATGCACTTCTCTCTCTCTCTGGTTTTACACTCTATTCTTTGGGTGTGATTCACATGGCAAATTAATCAAGATCAACACCAATATTTGTTATGTAGCTGATTTTGTTTAGGGTTCGTTTGGGATCTTTTTTATTTTTTATTTTTATTTTGTTTAGTCAAAGAATAATATGAGGGAATTACGAAGATGAAATCTTCCCGGAGAACGAACTAATCCTCGGGTCCTGCAGTTATAACGGGGGCATCCAATAGTCTCCCACATATTATCAAAAGTTAATACAATCTAGTCTTAGCCATCCCTTGAGATATTTTCGTCAAAGGTTAACTACATATTGGATTGTGGTGATTCACTCTCTGCCCGATAGCCTAACACCACTCTACCGATAGGAATCCCTCACCAGTAATTACAGGTCAACGACCAAGCTAAACCAATTGATCGTCAAAGCGTAGCCTACCGAATCAGCCACGCCGACCCCAAACCAATCAAGATGAACCAACCAATGGTAATGACTCAGCTAGTAGACTAGACCGACCTCGCTAAGCCAACTTCACACGGCTAGCCAATTGAGTAAGAGAGCAACTGAGACTTGGGCATGCTTTTATAAAATATCTAGAATATCATGCAACAACTCTATTAAAGTTGGGGCACTAGCTTAATTTCACCACATTGTATTTTATTCTATATGAATATGGAGATTATTTCATGAATAAAATGTTACATACAAGTGTTAATTACTAATGCAACAACTATATATCTGTGTGTGCTGCAAACCGTGACTTGTTGGTTGGCTGGGCTCACTGTAAGTCCACTGAGGTCACAGGTTTAATCCTCTGTGACGTTGGATTCTCGAATATTTAGGCACATGCGAGGGCTCTCATCATTGGGCCTAGCGTATGGGAAATCGATATTTGGGCCTCTGCCAAATACCGATTTCCTTTTGTAAAAATAATATATATATATATATATATATATATATATATCAGAATGAAATAATGCTGATATTAATATTATCTCTTAATATCATGATTTTACTGATAAGAAAAACCAATTCCTAATATATTTTCATGGACTAAAATCTTAATGCAATAAATGATATAGTAAATGAGCATACACCAAATAGTAGTGAACTTAACTTTTTTTTTTTTTTTTAATATTGTGGTTTGTATATATTTGCTTAAGCCAAAACATTGTTTGATTTGATAAAAATTAGCTTTATTTTTAACTATATTAAGAACCATTAAATAAATAAATAAATCACTATTTTATTGAGGCTAAAGCCCAATTTTTTCATTTTTAAATTCTCAATGTTTTTGATTAGGAACTCATGGGTGATTAATTTATAATTATCAGTTTTTCTGATGGTCTGTATGTAATTATCCCAAGCAAATAATGCTCAGCTCGAACTATTAAATTAGAAGCAATACATTTAATAATTTATCGAGTATATTCTTTCTCCAAAAAAAAAAGTATTTTGATTAAAATATAATTACAATAATTTTAAAAAGATGATTATAAGGCGCTAAATTATGATAACCTGAGCAGGCGAATGGAGCCGTTGAACTTCTCTGCTAAGCTCACCTAAACAAATTCAGCTTTTCTTCAGTTTTTGGTTCCATTCATTTGGATTTCATTTTCGGTCTGAAAACACATTTTTTGTGATAATTCTGATGCAACAAATTTAAATTGATGTGTCAACTTTATAGGAAATATTATTGGGTTTGCACCAAATATGATGAAGACATGAAGACCGAAAACATGTAGAATTCCACTTTATGTTTTCTTATGTCGTGAATGGAATGGAATTGGAAATGTAGTTAAAAGATATATAAGAATTTTAAATGTGTTTGATCAATAATTGCTAATATACTTGGATTAAATCTTCCAACAGCAACAAACATAACTCTAATTAATAAGTGTGGAATAAAAATGAATAGAAAGCTATTAAAAAACCTAATTTCACTCGATTATTATGTATTTACATGTCTAACGCCTTAACTTGAATACTGTTGTACACCCAAAAAAGATTAAGCACGAATCTCATGATAAATTGATGGTTTAGATTAAAGGAAATATGATGAGGATCTTCCTTTTGACAAAAAGCTACAAGGTCCGTTGAAGGTCATCCAGCCGAAAGAAGACCAGCAAGTTGACTGATCGAAAGTCACTCAGACGACCGAGGGAACTCCTATGCCAATGAGGTATAGACATCCACACTAATCCCTCTGAAATAAATGATTACACAAAGATCTAACACATTCAACAATTTAACATGTATCAACACAAATCTTTCTCAACAGCTTCCCAAATATCACCAGAGATCGCAAAAAAACAGTTATCAAGCAAGCTGACAGGCTGCACAAAAGTCGACCGACCGTCCCACTTATGATCCGACTGGATTCCAAGAGAGAAAGCCGGCTAGTGCATGGACTAAAACAGCCAAAATCACTGCAGTCAACCGACCCAGGGACCTACCGACCAGAAGGATAAACACAAAAAAGGGATCAAGTACATGAAATTTGATTACACTCTTAACTCTATCATTGTTCGTCATAAATATATAGAAAATTTTAAAAAAAAATTATTATTACTTTTTAAATATTAGAAGTATAAATTTTAATAAAAATTTGAGCTCGCTTGTAAAACAAGTTGGGCTCAGGTTTATCATGTTTGGGTTGAGTCGAGTTTGGGTTGATCTTTTCGACCCATTCGAGTTGACCTAATTTGGGTCGATTCATTTTTGGGTCAGGCTTGTATCAGATCCGCGGACCTGAATTGACTTCCCAACCTACCGCTCAATTTATTGAGCATGCCTGACAAATATGGATTTAAGTTAAAAAAAAAGGTTTAGACAAGTGCTTTATATCTTATGGAGAAGTTGATAGAGATTTTGAGTCTTATCATCAACTAAGAGATTCGACCTCACATTCTAATCACTAATTTCTAATCTATTTGTCATTAATCAGCAACTAAATCTATTTATATAGTATATTATTTCTTATGCAAGGCACCTTAGTTTGTTGGTTGAGAGTATTCTTCCAATCAAAACCTTCTATGACTTTTAGCAATTCAATTGGCCAAATCACCCCAAACCAAAAAAAAAAAAAAANCCCCCCCAATCTTTGAAGTGTGGTTCATGAATAAATTCTAATGCAATTTTGATTAAGATATGGTTATTTCTGAAAATACTTATAATGCCAAAAAGTTATTTTGAATACGTTCAAGAACATATTTATTTGTTTTTAAAAATAAAAAATAAAAACACTTGAAAAATACATTAAAAATTATATTTTTAAAAATAAAATCATAAAAGTAAATTGATTCCAAAACAAATCCTCAGTGCTTAATATTTTGTCCGTGACAATAAAGTCTCCAATTCACAATCTATGTGAATGCGTGCATGAGTTAAGCCAAAAAAGACTGAACATTTGCTTGCTGATCATGAAGATATTGCCAGATCGAGAACTCAGACGTGTCACCTATATGCCAGTAATCACTTGCAGGCAAAGGCACTAACTCTCTGATATTCTTTCCTTCTCAAAATAAGGGTAGAAAATCACATCTAGGCAAAGGGGCTTTGGTGGGATGCTGGCGGAGCTGCTGTGTCAATTCTGGATGTTTAATTTTAAAAACACGACATTGGTTGCATGCTAAAACAATATTTGAGATAATAAAGAGTAATAATTTCTATCTTAATATTGCATATAGTCTTTCATAGACATTTTGATAAGTTACTCTCTAGTATTTAAATGGGACATTATTATAAAGCCTCGGTTGTTCGGTGGATTGCCTTCTATGAGAATATGGAATATTGTTGAAGAAAGACTAAAGGCCGATAGACATCACTATCGAATAGAATTGAATGGGTGATTTTAATTTTTGACTTCTTTTGTTAGCGGCCAAGAAGATTATGATCGAATGAGGGTTGGGCAATGACATTTATTGGTAGTGATCATCCATTAATCATTAGTCCACAACCTTAGAATTTTTCAAGTCAGTATACTCTCTCGAACAATGAAGACCTATATATTTGTATGCATAAGAAATATCGGCATGAATCTCAAAGAGAATGAAAGATCGAGATAAAAGAACTTTCCTTCGAGATAAGAAATCAACAGACGATTCAATACCGAGCATGAGAAACCATGTCTCTGAGCTCGAGATAGGCAGCGACGAGATCTGTCCAGAGCGAGGAGTAAATCATCTCGACAACGAGTCTCGTCAGATACGTTGCATAGACAACGACAAGATCCGACCAAGGGCTTGCAAGATAGGGAGATTCAATCAAGGTAATGAACCTACCAGGTATGCGAGACACAAATCATGTAAAACTCAAGTTGAACGACAAGTGAGTCTTGGCTCACCTGACCACAGTTGGTCGACCAGCCCGGCGGGACAGAGATTGTCATACGGTCTAGCGTCTTGACCGACTGACACACACTTCGGAAGGCACATTCATCACTCGACCGGTCGCCTGAAACAACCGAGCTCAGATAAGTCGACCGCTGGTTAATATTATGTTAAAATTCAAATTGTAATACAACTATGGTATAAAATTCATATAATTAATTAAAACATTAATTATGTTAAAAATGATTTCCATAAGAGTTTCCTCCTTCCTATAATTGTACAAAATGCATTCCTATAAATAGGAGACAAAATATGAGTAAATGTGACACTCTCCCCCAATTTTGTCAACAATAAAATACATTCTCACTCAACTCTTTTATCTCTTTCACTCGACTATAACTATCGAAGTGTGTTCATAAAAGAAAATCCATGATCCAATAATATTGATTTTTGGTGGATAATTTTGATTTTTTTTTTTTTTTTGCAGAAATCTTAAGCATTATTTTGAAGCTTATAACAATCACAATTGAAATTTTGAAGTTTTTTCTTGCATTCTAATGTCTTAATGGTATCATAATTAAATAGTTTCAAACTTATTAGATTTTTTGTATTGGCATCTTCATTTTAGCTATAAATTTGCCAAAAAAAGTCAGAGAATTCTAAATAAAATTAAAAAAAAAACAATAGTTTAAACTGTCAATTTTGTTTTGTGATATATTAGAATTGTTCTTGCGAAGTTTAGAAAATTGAATATCTTCATATTGGTATTGAGTTAGTGCATTGTTAAATAAAACAAAAAAAATCAAAGTG
>NEWO01001027.1:93804-103899 GCA_003013225.1 Phalaenopsis aphrodite | reverse complement strand
TCATGTGATTATGGGAATCTCTCTTTGTAGTTTGATGGAATTGTCTAAAAATTTTCTTTATTTATAGGGAAACTTCTCTCAGACGACTATAAATAAATTCATACCTATTTCATGAAAAAGACATGCCTTGAACAAGAAGAATAGCTGGATGTACAGTTGGTTTGCGAAAAACAAGCTGATTTCTAAAGTCGTTACAAACAGAAGACCCGACAAACACTTCTTTCTCCTACAACAACCGATCATCATCGAACACCGCAGTATAACAATATACGCTTCGAAATCCTAACACACATTACAGGGTAAATCTCGTGCAACGAATATTCAACTTAGAAAAAAATATGTAATCATTTCCTGTCTATGAGATAGTGGTCTGTATGAAAAATCATCATCTCATAGTAAATTATTTCTAGCGGGACTCGTTTATTATTTCTCCACGTAAAAACTTTTCTGAAAACTTGTCGGACACTGATAATTTATATGCATATATTTGTTAGATGAATACAATTTCCTTCCATACCGAGAAGCAATCATCATATGAAGAAAATACCAACGAAGCACAATCATAACATGGCTTCGAGCTCCGATACATAAAACGAAGCCTCATTATCCCTCAAATCCTCCTCCACAACTCATAGCTTTTGTTCCTTCCCAAAAAGATTGTAATGCTTTCGCGTATTTTATTTTTTTAATTACTCTGCACATCTTTACAAGCCGCTAATCGCAGAAAAGAGCCGTCCTTTTCTTCAAAAGACAGCACGCGGGACTCATAAAAGATGTGGCCGCGGCTGCGTATAACATTAATAAATGGGCCTGCTGAGATACTTTTGGAAATTCCACTTTTTAAGTGCTGACTGAGAATCTAACCCATGAGACTGTTAATTTAAATAATATATCATCTCGGTAATGAATTTTGGCCAAACCTTTCGGCGTTTTACTCTCTAAGCGTTATTCATAATAAAAAAGGAATAGCATATACATGCGGTTATACCACTCAATTGTTCATATGTATTTATTTATTTAATATTTAAATTCTATTTTGTTACATTTATACCATATAAATCTTTAGTATTACATTATAAATAGGACTATTTTAACTTTTTTAAAAAATGAAAAATTTAGCTTTTCATAAGTGACGTATTTGAAAATTGAAGTGCAGGTGTTTGACATGTGTAAATACATACGAATTCAGTGGCAAAAATCTAAAAATAAATAAAACATTTTTAATTTTTTGATTATATATATATATATATATATATATATATATATATATATAATTCATAAAACTATTGCAAAGCTCACTTAATGATGCCAATTTGAGGAAGATAATATGATAAAGCTTCGGCCGGCTTTATCACAATTTATAATAATGCAACAATTACAATATAATAAATTTTTATCAAAATATATAATAACTACATAGTTTGATGTGATAAAAAAATTTTTGGGGCTGCATGGCTAGGTATGTAATTTCTTAGGATTTGTGTGGTATGCATGTAAATCCTCTATTTTAAAAAAATATATTTTCTTTAAAATAAATATAATATACGAATAACTCATCAAAACTATTAAAAGAAATATATTTTCAGGAAGAATCTTCACTAATTGAATTTTAACTATCATATTTTTGATTTATTTTTTTTAACTAAACAAATATATGTGCAAAGTTTAAGCCCATACATCCGACTACACTTTAAATTTCGAGTGTGAATAAATAACAAAAAAATATTACTTTTGTTACAAGTTTTCAAGCGGTTAGTCTACTTATTTTAAATTGTCATGCAATGTTTCTTATTTTAATTGTGATCGTGCACAAAATAACATTCTTTGCAAGTCAAAATTGTTTAAGCAATTTTGTTCCCTGATCACCGTAGACCAAACCCCCCATGCAAGGTTCAAACCAATCAACCGACCAATAACATTCAATAATGGCATGAAGATAGTTGTTTCTTCAATCAACAAATGAACTCAGTGTGTGTACATATACACACATGTTCTTAATTCTTATGTATTTACATATCACGCTTCTAAACTTTCATATTTACATCCATAGCAGTTTGATATTTTAAACTTACGAATGAAAAAACATACTTCACTTTTAAAAAGAGAAAATAGTATATATATTTTTTTGATGAGATATTAATGACTTGAGTGCTTTGTGTGTTAATATGAAAGTTTAGCGGTGAGATATGAAAATATATTAGAATTGTGAAGTATGTTGTAAAAAAAATAATCTTTATAAGGTCAAGATATGCTTTCTTAAAGGTAGCATTGTCCACCAAATGATGTTTACTTTGGCCAAGCTAAGAAAAAATGGAATTTTCTTTTGTTTCATGTGTCGGTAAAGAAAGCTAATTGTGACATCACCCGTCAACTTTGTAGAATTGCGATATATAGAAAAGGAAGATGCAAAGTTTGATACTAAGAAAATTTTGTCCACTAAATCGTCAAACTTATAAAACAAACCACCATCTTATAATATGGACAAGGAATAAAGACCACGCTTTAATTTGATGAGATCAATATATAGATTCACATAAATCTTTTAATTATTGGTGTCGGCGTTTGGTGGGTTTGTCGGTCAAAAAGGAATTTCATGCCCTCTTTTTTTGTTGATAATAATAATACTTAATTTTTTAGCAATAAAAAATGGTTTTGAAAATTTGTTTTTTTTATTAAAAAATTTTTCAAAATAATTATATTTATTTTAAGATGAGGGTGTTTTATTTAATTTTATAATGTATTTATTTTAAAGTGAATTTAATAATTTAAAGATTTATATTACTTATTTGATGATATGCTAATATTGGTATTTTTTTAATAATTTGAATTGTGGTTTATGAAATATTTTATTATACTTTTCATTAAAAAAAATTAAATATTTTTAATTTATATGCTCAAATTTAGTTGAAAATAAAGTGAATGATTCTAAGGTGTTGGGTTGGAGTGCTTAGGTTTTAAAGATTAGTATTCTCATAGGAGTCATACTAGAAATGATGTAGGTGTAGTTATAGATAGGAATTTAAAATATAATGTTTTAAAAATTAATAGAATTGAAGATATAATTATAATCCTAACAATTATTGTTAATATCAGGACTATTAATGTTATAAGTGTTTATGCTTCGCAAGTAGGTTTAAATATTTGTTCAAAAGAAATTTTTTTTAAATAATCTAGAAAAATTCACATAATGATACTTATTGAAGAAAGAATTTTTATTGGAGGAAAGAAAATTTTTTTGTTGGAGCAGATTTAAATTAACATGTTGATAGAGTGACATAAGATTTTAGAAATAGTTATGGTGACTATGTTTATAGAGTGACCAATGAAGAATGTTGAATTATATTGAATTTTTATTTAGCTTATAATTTTATTATTGTATAATAATTTATTTCAGAAAATAGATGAACATAATATCACTTATAAGAATGAATTTAATAAAATATAAATTGATTGTTTTTTTTGGAAAAAAAAGAGACCATCACGATTGTAAATATTGTAATTTCATCACAAGTGAAAATTTAAATGGTTAATATCAATTATTTGTTTTAAATTTTAAGAAGAAGAGTTGGAAGATAAAAAAATATAATAAAATATTATCATAAGATTAGACGCAGCACTTAAAAGACATAAATGAATTTTTTTTATGAGTAAAATTTAAGATCTTAATATGCGGACATTCATAAAGATAAAGTGACAAGCCCTATTAAATAAGTTGCACGGAATATTGTTGGAAAATTAAAAAGTAAATCTCTTATAAATAAAAATTATTTGTGTACAAGATAAAATAAATAAAGTTTTGTTATGAAAATTATTTAAATGTCTAATTTTAAAGAATTGGAAAAAAAGGTGGCTATTAGGGAGTCTAGATAGAAGAATAATTTGTGATGCTAAAAATTTTAATTTTAGAGATTATTATAATATATTAGATACTAAACAAGCTGAAAGACACACACACACACACACACACACACACACACACACATATATATATATATATATATATATATATATATATATATATATATATATATATATATATATATATATATATATATATATATATATATATATATATATATATATATATATATAATACATACATATGTATACATACATACATATATATACATGCATACATAAATGTGTCGCATGCCGTGACCTGTTGGTTGGCGGGGTTCACTGTAAGTCCGCTCAGGTCACAGGTTCAATTCCCATGACGCTGGGTTCTTGAATTTTTAGGAACATGACGCAGACTCTCATCATGAGGCCTAGCACTAGAGAAATCAGTATTTGAGCCACTGCTAAATATCAGTTTCCTTAATATATATATGTATGTGTGTGTGTGTGTGTGTGTGTCCAAATAAAGAAATAAGAAAAATAATGATGTATTCTAAGTATAGTTTATTAAGGAAGAAAATCGAAAAGTACTTTCCTTAGATGTGAAGATTCAACATAGGTGGGAGAGATATTTTGATAAACTTTTCAATAAAGAGTTTGAAAATTCGATCGACTTTAGTGATCCTAATTTTTTTATTGATAATAAACCTTATTATTTTTTATTATCGTATTAGTAAAACAAAAGCTGTGGAGACTTTAGCGAAAATCAAGAGTGAAAAGTTAATAGGACCAGATGATATTGTAATAGAAGTGTGGAAATGTTCAGAAGATTTATGAATTTCTTTTCTAAATAAATTTTTAATATTATTTTTAAAATAAAAAGATGTTTAAAGAGTGGAGGAACAGTGTTTTGGTTCTTACATTTAAGAATAAAGGTGATGGACGAGATTGTGCAAATTATGGAGAAATTAAGCTAATCTTTCATTCATTAAAGTTATAGGAGAGAGTGATTAAACATATGTTAAGACAAATTTCTCAAAATTAGTTTAGTTTTATGATGACCAAACCTACTTTGAAAGCTTTAAATTAAATGAGAGAGTTTTTGGAGAAGTACAGGGAGAGTAAGGATCTACATATGATTTTTGTTGATTTAGAAAAAGCTTATGATAAGTTATAAAGAGAAATTCTTTGAAGAGCTTTAGAAAAGAAAGGTGTTGCTATGACATTTTCAAGTAATAAAGATATGTATACTATGGTTGTTACTTGTGTATGAACAAAAGGAGAACTGATTCATATTTTCTATTTTAGTTGAATTACATCATGGATCAACTTTAAGGTAAAGTTTTTTTTTACTTCAGTTTTGCATGTTCTTACTGGACATTTACAGAAAGATGTACCTTGGTGTATAATATTTGCTGATGATATCCTTTTTGTGGATAAAATTTGAAAAATAATTCAGGAAAAAAAATTAGTTATTGAGGTCAAATTTCGAGTTTAAAGGCTTTCATTTGAGTATATTTAGTGGATGATTAAGGCATTAAAGAAGTGAATGTTTTAGATATCTCGGGTCTATTGTTGAAAGTGTTGACACCATAGATTGGGACGTTAATAGTAGAATTCATGTTAGATGGTTGAAATGAAGGAATGCATCAGATCTATTGTGTGATGGAGAAGTATTACTCAGACTTAAAGAAAAATTTTATTAGATGGTGGTGAAACTTGCAATGCTTTATGACACATAACTTTGGCCTATAAAGTGAAGCATATACTAAGTTAAGTGTTGCTGAGATGAGAATGCTTATGGCCGATGAGCGGCTTTATACTTAGACACAAAATGTGAAACAAATATATCCGTGAAATTGGTTGGTTTAGCTCACATTAAACATCGATCATCTAATGATCCAATTAGGAGAGTAGATATTTTAGATAAAAATTATATTAAGAAGGGTAGAGGTAGACCTGAAAGGAGTTGGCTTTTTGTAACAAAAATGATCTTAATCTCTTAGAATTAAATGAAAACATGACACTCAATTGTAAACAATGAAGAAAAAGAATCCGTGTGGCCGACCCAACTTAGTAGCATAAAGGCTTGTTGTTGTTGTTGTATTTACCAAATTCTAATTATTTTTATTACATATAAAAAATACGGAAATATAATTTGAAGTTATACGATCTAGTAATTAATGTTGATGTGTATATAGATGACCATCGAGTAAGAGAAATTGTAATAAAATTATTTTAAAACAATAATTTTATCACAAAAAAAAAGTAAAATGGAAATTAATAAATACAACTCAAATTCATATTTAGTCACATTTTTTTCAAAATCTAATGGTTACAATACAATATTTTTTAAAAGAATGAATGTATTGGATTTGGTCTCATATAAAATACAAGAAAATAAGAGTTTTATCGTATTTAAGATAGCATAATTTATTTTAGACAGCATAGTAAGAGTTTTATGGATTTGTTTTTAAAAGATTTGTACCGTTGCGTTGTAATCTGATTGGGCTCAACTAAATCCAGTTATTTCAAGGTTTGTTATATTTGTAGGCCCAATAAATTGTCACTCCATGATAAATTGATGTCGGCCCATGACTTTGATTTACCCCCATCATCCCCAATCATTCTAGCGTATAGTTGCTTCAACCTAGCAATGACTCTTATCAGGCATTGGTGGCTGAAAACATTTAATATTATTTGCTGCTAGATTTTCGGTTAAGAAAAATTAGAAATTAGGTTATGATGAATGATCTACTAATTCATTCTTCTAATTGGAGGGAATAATGTGACCCAAAGAAATATTTGTGGCTAACGTATCATGGATGTCAGACATTGGCAACAAGGAGGAACCTCAATAGTTATGTTTGGACAACACGACGATATATCATTCGACCATCTTACTTCGCAAACTTGGCACGAGGGAGCTTCCTCGCACGAGAATTCTCTCATTGTGAATTAGTTAGGTTGAACTGACTAGTTGACATTATTTTAAGTTATTCAGTAAGTCCTAAGTAGATTAACTTGAATCACACTTTCTCTTTTTGAAAATGTGATTAAGCATTAAACTCTAGTCGTGGATTTTTAAAATTTTGTTATGAGAAAATTAAGGAAATTTGCATACCACAAATTTTTAATGTTATAACAATTTGGTATTGTACAACTATCTATGAAAATGTGTATTTCACTTTTAAAATGTTGGTGATATTGATATTTTTAATGTGATATTAATGATTTGAGTGCATGCATTTGGGAGTTAGATATGAACACACATAAGAATTGTGTGGTATGTATATACATGACACTAAAAAATAATATCTTTCATCACAATTATTGTGTTAGACGTATTGATGTTTGACGGAAGATTCACGACAACAAGGTGATTATTTAAAGTCTTAGCGTTCCAAATATATCCAAAACTCACTCAGATAATAGAACTCATAGGTAGAAATATCAAAACTTTATTAGTGAAAAACCCAAATGTGAAAAACCACGAGGCCTAGCTAAGTTGAAAAGATCTACTATGAGTTGGTGATTAGACGTCCAGTCCCTCGTTCTACAAGTGAGAAAAAATGTTACACTGTTCCTTGAAATATAATTTTCGTACGACGAAAGAATATTTACGTAGTGGTCGAGAGCAGTTGCAGCTGAGAGTAGTTGTCATAGCCTTGGTTTATCGTCTTCGAGGCATGTTGTCGAACTGAGCTTGGGACGATGTTTGCTCTTTAGAATATTTCGTTACTCCACACAGTGCTTCATTACTCCACAATTTATGACTTGACTCTTTATGGGATTTCACAACAACAAGCAGAGGGTGGCCAACAGTGATCGACAACGGGCAGTGTGGTGGTCGATGATGGTCGGTCTCTATGGAAACGAGAATTGTTGGCCATGTCTTCGGTCTAAAACGACATTGAAATTCAGCTCATTCTTCTAATCAAAGCCTAGGTCCCATTTCATGAAGGAGATAACACTCTATTTATAGAATTTGAGAACAATTTTTCTTCAAATGAGAAAATAAATTGGATCAGTCTATCAGATAACCTAGAGAGATTTCTATGATCTAACGATAATGATGTCAGATTTGAGTTATATTGGGCTAGTTGGATTCCTCTCATCGAGAAGTTAGAATTGACTATAAGCTCGCCAGATTTGAAATCTATGTGATATTCCAATTAGGCACCAAGAGCTTCCAACAATGGCTTAACATCTTGATTTGAACCTGATTCGACTCGAATTGGGTGAATTTTAGTGTCAGTAGATCTGTCTTTCCGAGCTACTTTAAATATAAGTTGGATGAAATAAGAATTTTGAATAATTTTGAATTGCAGTTTGAATGTTTTTTAATGATGGCCTTGAGATTCATGGAAATGACAAATTATGTCGATTCCCTCAATTTTTAGACAATTTTACTTATTCATTTTAAATTATAAAAATAATTTAATATTTTTATAATTTAAATTATTTTTTATATCTTGTTTTGAAATAAAACATGTTTGATATATTTAAATAACTAAAAAAGATACGGTTGCTTTAAAGAACAATTAAAAATGGTTTCAAATATTTTTAAAAATTTGAAACCACTTTTAATTTAATTATATATTGCTTGATCACCAATAATTAAATAATAACTTAATTATTGCTTGATCACCAATAATTAAATAATAATTTAATTATTGGTGGGTGAAAATTGGATTACTATAGTAATTAATTTAATTAATCATAGTAATTGCTTGATCACCATCAATTACTATGATTAATTGATGGTGATCAAGCAATCATTGGTGGGTGAAAATTGTTATAATGGTGATCATTGATGTAAAATTTTGAATAAGACTATATAGTTCTTCAAATCTCTTAAATTCTTGTCTGTTATGCTTTGGAGGAAAGCACTGGGACTCACGTCTGACCCAAAGGGGTAGCTGGAAAAGAATTAGCATCTCGGTGCTGTCCCCGAGAACAATATGAAAATAGTGTAGATAATTTGAGTTCTTCAAATCTCTTAGTTATTTCTAATTTTAAATTCTTTTCTCGGACAAATTTCTTAGTTATTTCTAATTTTGAATAAGACTATATAGTTCTTCAATATTCTTTTAATTTTTCCAAAATTAAAAGAATATTAGAAAAATCTATTAATGGCTACGTCCATTAAATTATAAAAATAATAAAATATTTAGAAAATCCGTGGCGCAGAGAGAATTTTAAACATTTTATCGCTAAAAAATTATTGTATTTTAAATTAAATAAATAGTAAATTAAAATAGAGCAAATGATGTAATTCAGTGCCAACCAAAATAGCTGACGGCACGAAGGTTAGTTGACCATATAACCCCAATAAATAATAAGGATTCGATCATTAAACTCTTTTGGGATCATTTGGTTACCTGCCAATACACAAATAAATAAATAAATTTACAAAAACAATTTATCGCATTTTCATTTTTTTTAAATATAAAAAATATTTTATTAACTTCGTGAGAATTAAGAAAAAGAAAATAAAGTTCGCAACTATATTCATCCAAATGAAGTATTTACATTATTTCTTCATTTTTTTCAAATTATGTTTTTATGAAAATCCAATAAACCGTAATCATAGAAGGAGACAATCTTATCCACCTGATTTTTGCTAGAGAAGCGACATGAGATGATAGAGAAGAAATAACAACTTTGATGCGACAGTGAAGAGCCGATGGTATGTGTTGAATGACAGAGATTTGAGGGTAACATCATTAGCGGTGACCAAACAATGATTGGGATATGGTGATTTGGAGATAGCAACGATCAAAAGATGACAATTTTGTAATGGCAACGATGATGATGATGGGGGATGAAGATCGGCAGTGGTGGAGATTTGGTAGCAACTATGGTTTGGCAATGGCAGGGTTCAAGAAATTATGATTTGATGATCGGACAAGGTGGTGCATGTTGGTGGCGATTTGGTGACGATTAGTGGTTCACCAGTGGCGATGGTGGTCTAATTGTTGTGAAGTTGGTATGACGGCGACAACGGTGGTTCGAAAGGGTGGCGGTGTCCAACAACGATTGTTATTCGACAATCATAGGGACCCAAAGAAAGTGATTTAGAGGAGGCGATGATGAAGTAATGATAGTTTGACTGTGGTAGCAGTGGCTTGGCGACGTTGTCCTCGTGGTGGTGGACCCGTAGAAAGAGTTTGAAGCTCCCTCTATTCTTCTCATCTTAGTCCCCCCCATTAAAGAATACGAGTCAAGTTATAAATTTTGAGAGTGATATTCTTC
>NEWO01001027.1:75869-92919 GCA_003013225.1 Phalaenopsis aphrodite | reverse complement strand
TTGTTAAAGAAAAAATTTTTAATTTGAAGCCTTCCAATTAGCTTTAGACCATTGTGTAGTCTTAAATGATTGTTACCAAGGATGATTACTAAAGGAGCACCAATACTGGCTCGGGGTAAGAAAACATGTACGTTACATATGACTACTGGTTTAATTAACAATATTGATACTACTGTTGAAGAGAGCACAACAGAGAGTGACATTGCAGACTTGGCCACATGAGTCAGAGAGGTATGAAAGAACTTCAGTCTAAAGCTAAGCTACAAGAATCGAAGTCAGTTGATCTTGGCATCTGTGAGAGCTGCATTATGGGGAAGTGGAGGAATGTCAATTTCTTGAAAGGTGGCAGGACGCCAAAGGCAAGAAAACTAGATCTTCTACACACAAATGTGTGGGGTCATTCTCCAGTGACATCTCTTGGAGCCTCTCGTTACTACATCACATGCATTCATGATCATAGCAGAAAGGTATGAGATTATTTCTTAAAGTATAAATCTGATGTATTCAATGTGTTCAAGGCTTGGAAGACCATGGTTGAGACAGAGACATACTTAAAGCTGAAATGTCTGAATTTTGATAATAATGGTGAGTACATTGATGGTGGTGGTTCAAGGAGTACTGTGCAGATCAGGGAATCAGAATGGAGAAGACTAACCCAGGGACACCATAATAAAATGGTGTTTCAGAGCGCATGAACATGACCATTAATGAGCGGGCTAGAAGCATGAGATTGAATGTCGAACTACCACCTATTTTCTGAGCAGAAGTAGTCAGTACTGCAGTTTATTTGATCAATAGGGGGCCATTTATTCCATTAAACTGTGAATTACCTGAAGAAGTCTGGAGTGGGAAAGAGGTAAAATTTTCTCACCTTAAGGCTTTTGGTTGTCTTTCTTATATTCTCATTAATTCTGATGCTTGTAATAAGCTTGAGGCTAAGTCAAACAAGTGTTATTTCATTGGCTATGGAGATGAGGCATTTGGATATCGTTTCTAGGATGGTCAGGGTCGGAAGATCATAAAGAGTAGAAACGTGATTTTCAATGAGAATGTTATGTATAAGAACAAGTCTAGTATAGTTTCTGGAACATCACTGAAGGAATCTGAGTTGGTAAGATTTGAATATTTGTCAGAAGTCACAGTGTATGACAGAGATGCAAGTGACGAGGAGAGTGGATACAGGGCATCCATATTTTTCTACAGTCAGTTTTAGAGCATTTTACCCCTACAGTTGCAATTCGCAAGTCAAAAAGGGTTAGACGTTCTCTATAACGTTATTCTCCAACTTTAAACTACATTTTGCTGACAGATGGTGGAGAACCTCAGAGTTATGAAGAAACCTTGCAATATGAAAATTCGAGCAAGTGGGAGCTAGCCATGAAGGAGGAGATGGATTCTCTGCTAAAAAAATCAGGCGTGGGAGTTTGCAGAACTTCCATCTGGGAAGAAAGCATTACATAAAAAGTGGATGTACAGGGTGAAGACTAAGCATGATAACAATAAAAGATACAAGGCTAAACTTGTTCTAAAGGGTTTTCAGCAGAAGCACATATTGATTATTCCGAGATTTTCTCTCCTGTGGTGAAGCTTACAACCATCTGGATTGTACTGTCTATGGTGGCTACTGAAGATTTCTTCCTTGAGCAGTTAGATTTGAAGACAACATTTCTTCATGGTGATCTTGAAGAAGACATCTACATGCATCAACCTGAAGGGTTCGTGGTACAGGGAAAGAAAAAGTCAGTTTGCAGATTGAAGAAGAGCTTGTATGACCTGAGGCAAGCTCCTAGACAGTGGCACAAGAAATTTAATAATTTCATGCACAGTGCATGGTACAACAGATGTCAGACAGATCATTGTTGCTATGTCAGGTATTTTGACAATTCCTATATCATCATACTGTTGAATGTGGATGATATGCTTACTATAGGTGCTAGTATTGAGGAGATCAATAATCTGAAGGAGCAGATGTCAGAATACTTTGCAATGAAGGATTTGAGAGCGGCAAAGCAAATCCTTGGTATGAGAATTGTCAGAGATAGAGTCAGAGACATGTTGAGACTCTCTTAGTCTGAGTATGTGAAAAAGGTACTTAACAGGTTCAAGACGGATAAGGCCAAACTAGTTGGCACACCCTTGGGAAGTCACTTCAGACTAAGCAAGAACCAGTCACCCAAGTCAGAGGAGGAACGACATGAGTAAGGTTCCTTTTGCTACAGTTATTGGTTCACTTATGTATGTTATAGTTTGCACCATACCTGATATTGCCCATACATTGGGAGTTGTTAGCAGACACATGAGTAATCCTGGAAATGAGCATTGAGAAGCAGTGAAGTGGATCTTGAGGTACCTAAGAGGCTCTTCAGAAACTTGCTTCTGTTTTTCAGGAAAGAGTTCAGAGGTACGGGGCTATGTTGATGCTGATCTAGCTGGAGATATTGATACTAAAAGAAGTACTACGGGCTATATTTATACTATTCGTGACACTGTAGTATCATGGGGCTCTACTCTGTAGAAGACAGTTTCATTGTCTACTACAGAAGCTGAGTACATAACAGTGTCAGAGGCTGCAAAAGAGATGATATGACTACAAGGCTTCTTGGAAGAATTGGGCAAGAAGAATCAGAAGGGTATTCTTTATAGTGATAGTCAGAGCGTCATATTTCTTTCCAGAAACCCAACATTTCAGTCCATAATCAAACAAATTCAGATCAGGTATCGCTTCATACGATCATTGTTGGATGACAGACAGTTATTGCATGAGAAAATTTGTGGAAGCCAGAACTCTGCTGATATGTTGACAAAGGGTGTTACTCTGGAGAAACTGAAGTTGTGCGCGGCTTCAATTTGTCTTCTAGCTTGAAGATAAGGGTCTTGAGTTGCAGAAGTTGAGGATAACACGTTTGAGGAAAATGGCTACGTCGCCAGTGGAGGATATCAGTTTGAGGAAGAAAAAGTTGGAGTCTGTGTGCCGGTATCCAAGTAGGAGAATTGTTTAAGTGGAGCCCATCAAAATGAGAAAAAAAAGGGACTTTTCTTGCCACCTAACTACTCTTGCCTACCTCTCGCTTAACGGTTTTATTTTTCTGTGGTTCGCGAATAAGGCTCTCTCACTTTTTTGGTTTCGCGAATCAGGATTCTTACTTAATTGCATCTCCTTCTCTCGCGATAAGAAAGCAGGGCGTGGTGGTTTCACGGGATTGCAAGCTGCGTCTGGAATTGAAAATGCAGCAGAAGAAAGGAAGACCGAGCGATCTCTCAAGTACAAAGGAAACTTGTGTGTTCTTTTCTAGTGTGAATTTTCTCGTTCAATTTTTCACTTCGTCGTCGATCGTTCTATTCTATTTCAAAATACCACAACACCCGAGTCATTTATCAGACCAGTAACATAATTTATTTTTTACATCATATTATATATATTATTTTACATTAATGAAAACATTAGTTTTGGGTCAAATGAAACTAAATGTTCAAAAGCTCTTTATTTAACATTGCAAGGCAAAATTTTCCACGTCAAGTGTGTTGCTTGTTATACTTATTCAAAGGCTCATGTTAATTGCTTGTAAATAAAAGAAAATTAAGGAAATTTGCATACAAACCACAAAATTCTCATGTATTTATATATCTCACACCAAAACTTTCAAATTTTGCTTAACCTTCATATACTCATTTTCATCATATCTTTAAGAACTACGAATCAAAACTTGTTCGCGAGTTAATACAAATGAGGAGAGAAAACAAGACGAGAAAATATGATATTTAAAGTGAAATATTTTAGGATTTTAATATACTGATTTTATAAGAAATTGAGTCAAATTGCATTAAATTGATGACCCATTTGGATGTCTACTAACACATTTCAAATATTTTAAATGTTCTTAGAGGCAAAAACAAAAGTGGCAGCTTGAACAATATAATTAAAAACACCACAATATTTAGCTTTTATGTGCATTATAAAATTGATGGCCCATTTGGCTGCTTATTGTTTTAAATTTTAGGTTGATAAAACTCCAGGAGACTGATGGAAGCCTACAAATTTATTGTGGACAGTTTGGCACATGCTGGCAGCACGAACGCTAAAGAAAAAATGTTGGCAGCACATTGGCTAGCTAAAATATTTTTTTGAGCCGGCTTGACTTTTGTCTTGCGGAATTCACGTGCAGATTGGTAGTATTGGGTCATACTGCTCTAGTATTTCACTAGAATATCGTCATAATAATACTGAATATCATAAAATCTACATCTATATTATCCGCACGTAATATTTTTTTTTCTATATTTGGCCTTAGAGGTCGAATTCCAAGAGAAATGCTAAGAAAATGTTCAATAGCATGAAAGGTACTGTAATATTGGAGAAATTTTAGTATATTTAATTAAGATAAAAATAATCATTATATTTTTATGGAGGAAAATGTGTCAGACAGAATTATCCTAATTTTGGGATAACCTATTTGACTCATAAGTTATTTAAAACTAGCTCATATTGATTTGAATTCAAACAAACTAAACCTATTACAAATTGTGTTCTAACCATGATGAATGGACGAATTGATGCAACCAACTGCAGGGAGGAGAATAAGAGTTCATAATAGAAACTTACTAGAGTCAAACAATGATTACTAGCAACCAGTGAAGGCGAAGAGAAGTTTTTGATTGGTATGGTTTAGACATTGATGAGATCAGCGACTTATGAAATAGAAGAGAATTTCTTAACGGCTTAAGGGATTGTATCTATAAAATATTTTTACACTAAGATGGGGAGTGAATTGGGTGCAAAACAAAATTTCAAATTTCATGCATGATTTTGATTTCTTAGAAAAACTTATGTTGCAAATTGTTGGATTTTGTGAAGCAATTAAAAATGCAAGTACTAAGCACACACTGAAAAATAACACATAATATTAGATGATTTGACCCACCCTCTGCACTGCATTCATGCTTAACCAATACCAAATCTCACTAATCAACTAGTACTCTTTCAAGATGAGTACAAAACTCCTACATAGTTTTACTACTACTCCCACTTCTTGAGGCCAAGCACTATGACAAACAAGTAATTTTCTTTCCCGAAGAACATATACTCCAATCACAAGTACTTTCCTTATCCCCGAGGGCAAGTATCTCTCCATCACAATACAATAAGAAATGAAAAAGAAAAATTACAAGGATTAAATATCATAATAAATCTTAAACTTCTTAGCTCAAAATCCCCGATCAATTTAAAATGATAAATAGAAAATTTTTACTCACAATAGTTTTTATTTTAACTATTATGCAATTCCATGTAAAAGTTTTTTACAAATTAATGTATGACCATATACAGCTTAAGTATGATAAATCTACAAGGAGTATTCCAATGAAAAAACTTAAGTTAAGTTAACCACATAAAATTTTAAGCCAAATCAAGTTAAGTAAAAAGAAACATCGATTTATGAGTGTTTCTACCAAGCAAGTAAGAGGGTTGGAATTTTGGCCAAGCCCTTGTGAGCACAACAATTTGGAGTTTTTGGTTAGTAATATAACCTATTATATGAAGAAAATTAAGGAAAAAATAATATAAGCATTGGACAAAAAATTAAAACAAATTGATTCATAATTAAACACATAGGTGATTGGTCATATTAGCCTGCTTAATTGATTTGAAATTCAATTAATAAAACAAAATTATTAATTCAAATGAAAAAAATATGGTTGTGATCCAAGGGACTTCCAAATTAATATAAATGATTATTTAATTAATTAAGTTGGTTAGTTTTGGAAGAGGGGATTAGCCAAATACTTTCAAAGGTAAATTTAATTGAATTGAATGAATCAGTTTAATTAAACTCATAATTTAATGGGTAGCTAGTCACTTTTGTTAAAAAAATATATTTAGATTAATTTATTAAATTAAAAAAGATTAATTTAAATCATGATAAATAATTTAATTAATTTAGTCCCGTAATTTCACTAATGCAGTAATTTTATTCATAAAAATTTGAAATTTGAAATTTATTAGAAATAATTTTTTTTTTGGAAATTTTCAAAAATAAATTTACACAATTTTTGTCAATTTTATAAATAATAACTTAGATTTTTAATTTCTATATCTTAAAACTAAACTTGGCATGAATTTAAATAATTTATTTAAATAAAATTTAGTTGAAATATTCATGAAAATTTCGGCCATAATATAATTATATCAAAATTATCTTTTTATTATTATTTAAGAGGAAGAATGTTTTAATTAGAATAATTCATATGAAATTAATTTTAAATTATCTCACTAATAAGAAAATATTAATGACATCAAGTTTAGTGAAATTCTTAATTAAGATTCAACCATATTGTGAAAAATATGATGAAATTATTCTTAGGATAATTTATGTGAGAGAATATGAATAATATCAATAATTCAAAGGAATAATTTGTATAGTTTGATTATTTATTGCTTAACTGATTAGCTAGTTTTCTTGCCATGGATAATGTGCTATAAATGCAACTCATGAAGTCAATTTCAAGTCTAAATATTATATAATTTATAAGTTAATGCAAATGATAAACTTAATTATCAAAAGTAAATAACTATTTGATTTTAAGTGACTAGTGATGCATTTTGATATTCAAATATATGAAATAAACTATGGAAAATCCTATAAGATGAGTTTATGATTGTAGGAAATCATTTATTTTTCATTTTAAAATAATTAATACGCTAATTTAGCTATATCACTTATTTTTTGTCCATCTATCGAGCTGATTAATTAAGTTGAATTTGGTGTTTATCTTAAAATATATGTAATGGACTCATTATTCTCAACGACACATAGATTGATTATCATCAAAACCCAGTATATTATGGCTCATGGTGGTCAACAAATCAATATGATGAGCAACATGTGAAATATAATAGTTTAAGAGGGGAATGACCAATCATAAGTTTAGAATAGCTTGACAAAGATTCATTCAATGATTCAAACATTTTATTGTGGGAGGTTCAAAAGAATTATGGTGATTCAAATGCCAGAGGCTTGAATGAATCACTATAAATATGATGAACTACAAATTCGAACATTGAATAAAATGAAGAATAAAAATTTTGTTCATTTAGGTTCAAAATAAAATTTAAAACATTATTTTTCAAATAAAAAAATAATAAATATGCTCATATATGTCACAAAAAGCCACTCCATCAAGTATGAACCTTGGTGCATTTTTAATGAGATGACTTTTAGAATCAAATTCCAAATTAATGAACTATAATTTCAACAAATTTATGGTAAAGTAAATATCTTGATAAGATAATCCCAGAAATTGATAAAAAAGTGGTTCCATTTAAAACCGGAAAAGCCCAAATCAAGCAAATAAAATAAGACAAAAATTATTGAACTTTAATTGAACAACCAAACAATCTCTAAATCTTATATCTTTATGTTCATATCAAACATCTCAACGAGAAAAATCTAATAAATCTAAGATCACGTAATTATGAGTTGATCAAAATAATTAATATTCATTATTTGATAGAATGTTTTGAAATTTCAGTTGAATTTATCGAATATTATTTCAAAAACAACAAATATACCCAAATTTCACACAAAAATGAAACCATAAATTGTGTTTAAAGTGAGCTTGGTTATTTGAGCTGTTTTATAGCTTTCTCCATCATCCAACCTTGACGACCTCTATTGTTCAATCACCATTTTCCAAGTGTTGTCGTATGACCACTATTGTCACTCGATTGCAGCTATTTGACCAATTATTTTTTTTATGGTTGCCATTGAATCACCATCGTCGGCCACTTTTGTTTGTCTGCTAACAACTATTATCATCTAACCACTATCGACTTGTTGTCATCATTTGACAACATCAACTACACATGAAAATCATAATCTGAATGTCATAACTTGTCTATCATCATCAGATCACCATCGTTTGATTTCCATCATCATCGCTCAACTATGATAACTTATTTTCATCATTGTCTCCCAATTATTATTATTAGACAATTGAAGCTTGATTATCATCTAAACAACCCTCTACACCTAACTAATTTTGTCATGACTATCAGAGAATAAGTTAATATAGAGTGCATCATTGAATAATATCTTATTCTTCAATTAAACGGAAGAGTAGATCATTGTAATCACAACCAATGTTGCGTGTGGTTATCTTTTTTAGCTTTCCACTTACGAAGTCTCAGAAGTCCCTTGTACTTTTTCTTCTCATTTGTTTTTATGTGAAATTTTCATTCAAAGTTAAGAGGATAAACTCTTATATTTTTGGTGTGTGCTAGAAGATCGACAGCGGTAGAATAATATATTATCGTTTTAGCATTATATGAAAATTTAGCACACACACAGATAAAATAAAACAAATAGTAGAGATACTAGAAGTTTATAGGTGAGAACCTGTGAAGAGAAAAACCACGTTGCCAAGATCGATCTCATCGCAAAGAAGAGACAGCAGCCGATGATGATCGACGAAGTTCGACAAGTGGTGGTCCGCGGTGATTAGCAGTGGTCGACGGTGGCCTGTGTGATGGTGGACTTCAGCTCATTCTCAAAGCTTTAAACTCTTCTTTTGGCATCAAACTCTCTTCTCTCCTCTCATGAGAGGGGCAAGGCTATATTTATAAAGTCCCGGTTGAAGTTAATGCATGAAGGAATATGAATCACCTTCATCGGATGACTTGGAGAGATTTGCTCGATTAGACGATATTTGATGAATATTTGAGTGTCTTAATGATGTCAGAATTGAATGAATTTAGGCTCGTTGGATTTGACTTGTCGAGACACTCGATTTGACTATAAGCTCATCAGATTCGACATCCGATTGATCTTCTAAATATGCTCGAAAAGCTTCCAAAAGTGGTTTAATGACTTGATCTGGTATCATTAGGTCAATCTCGTCAAGCTGATAAGCTTGAATGTAAGTTTGCTTGAATCGAAGTCCTGGTTGACTTTTAATTGAAGTTTGAATAACTCTTAATAAAAAAGTTGCTTCGAGATTCTTTCAATGCCTCGAGATTCATGTCGAACGATGAAAATTTGTTGATAGTGTACAAACTTTATTTCCACAAATTTTCTTACACATAACATATATAAATAAAGGTATCATAAGTGATCATTCAATTGTTTATATGTAAAATTATATTTAAAAATAAATGTTCACATTTTCATTATTTTAAATGTGAAAATAAAAAAGAATATATTTTTTTCAATTTATTGTGTGAAATATATATTAATATCAACTAAATTCAATCAAAAGATAAATTTAGAAATTGTAATCATTTTCAAATATATGATGCCTAACTTCAAACACTCACTGCTCGCATGGTGGCCCATCGGACCTTCGTTCAGACACGCTGTACCCACACGTAATATTTGCTAACGAATGAAGAGTCGCTCTTTTGCCCTATCCCTTAAATTTGACGAGCACAAATATCTAAAAGAAAAAAATTAAAACATACCAATTACGTAAATACCACACAATTCTTATTTATTTACAAATCTAACACCTAAACTTTACATTTTATATTTATACCACCCAGAATTTTCATATCACATAAAAAGATATTACTATTTGAAATTTTAAAAAGTGAAATATACTTTTTCATGTAAAAATTGAAATCTGTGTTAAATATGTAAAAACATTATATATATATCAGCTACTACAATTTTTACATATATGTTACTTACTTATGCATAAAAATGTGTATTTTATTCTTAAAAAAAATTTAAAATAGTGATATATTTTTCGTGATGTGAAAGATTTGATTCATATAAATGTAAAAACTAAAATTTAGGCATTTGGGATTTAAAGCCCTTAAAGTCTATTGTTCCCGACTAGGGGTGTAAACTAGCAGAACACGAACGTGTTCGGCTCGTTTATATTTCAAGCTCAAAAAGTGTATTCGTGTTCGACTCGTTTGCTTAACGAGCCGAACACGAGCTGTTCACGAACAAAGAGTTCTTTTACAATCCTAATCATGTAGCCATAAGACAATAAGAGTTTGAGCAAGATTTAAAAATTATTATTTATATTAAAATATCATTTGAATATAATTTAATAATTTTTATTCTATTTTCTTAATCAATATTTTAATTGGTTATAAATCTTTGTAGCCTTGTAGTCAATTAGATTTTTTAAAAATACTACTTAATATATATATAAACTTGATGAGTAGTATTTCGAGCCAAAACGAGCCGAACACGAACGAACACATCTTAGTTCGTGTTCGGCTCGTTAACTTATCGAACGAAATTAACGAGCCGAACATGAGCTTCTTAACGAGCCGAGCACAAGCTGTTCGCGAACAACGAGCCATTTTGACAGCCCTATTCCCGAATTACCCACATATAAATCTTTCTCAAATACATATGTTCTAATTTAGTATACAATATAGTATTTAGAAATTTTTATGCATTTGTTATTTTATTATTTGGACGCTTAAGCTAAATAATATCTACGAAGGATTTTCTCTATATTTATTTATTTTTCTCCCTTTTTGATGAATTTTTTAATGTTTGGGACCGCTTATTTCTTGTACAAACTTCTCAATCATGTTGAGATAGGCTAGTTTGACTTTATATCAAGTTGCAATATTTTCCTATTAAGTTCTCCCATGTCATGCAGTTTTAAACATTATCCTGCGTCTCCTTAATTATGTCTCAAAAGTCTTAAAATTTACAAAAATAAGGCATTCCACACAATTGTGACAAAGCGTATAATTATTTAATGGCTTGCAATTTGCTATTTTGCCCTTCTCAAGTTTATGATTTTAGCTTGCAGACAATTCCAAAATTGCTAAAGCCTACTTTTCATGTTGTCTCTTTTTAATCAAATCAATCCAATCACTGCAAAAATTTGAACGTAAATTAAGAAGTAGTTTGGGAAACTTGCAACTAAAAGCTATTCAATTCTAATATCACATAAAATCATAACTACATCACAAATAAATTGCTCAACAGTTAGGGTATGTTTGGGGAAGAGTTAGGGTGTGTTTGGGGCTGTTGCAGCTTATTAATAAGTTATTTATAAGCTGCTGACAAAGAATCTGTTGTTTAAAAAACTGCGGTGACTATTACAATTTTTTTATTTTAAAAAAAGCAAGCTAGAAAGCTGTCAGCACACCTAGCCAGTAAATGTTTGAAAACGTTTACTGCAGTGATTTGAAAACACAGCTTTTTGAAAAAGTTGCCAAAATGCAGTTTACCCAAACAAGTTTGAGTTTGTTTTTAAAACGCACCATACTAAATAAGATGCCCCAAACGGTGCCTTAGCCTTAAGTTAGACATTAATATAGAGTTGTTCAACTCACCTAACGGGATCACTATGTCAGCCATTAATTAGAAAAAAAATTTTCCAAGAGAATTAAATAGTTCTTCAGAAAGTATGTGCTATCTAATTGAAAGTTTTCACCAGAAGAGCTCTACCTGGATACTGACCATCAATAAAACTGGTTTGAAGTTTTGCTAGTGTCAACTATAAGCTTAATTTGTTTTTTTAAATAGCAAGCAATATTAGGTTCAACTTAGGCATTCTCTATGTGATTATGTTATATAACAAATTCTATTGTTTCAATAAAGACATTTCTTTATACATAAAGGTTATTGGTCCAAGCACAAGTGTATGTAATTGTATAAAATTCTCTCTTGAAATCACATGAAAACGAAACAATATCATTTGATTCTCCTTATAAATTTCATATCTATGTATATTATTTCGTTGTAGTTTGATCAACTCGTCCTTCTTCTTTCAAATGAGTTCAACCAGGCTCTTACAAACCATTTAAGAAAAAAAAGAACATAAACCAATTTTTTAGAAGATTTATCAACGCTAATGAATGGATTTTGATGAAAAACCTAGGAGCACATGGACAAAAGCACCAGCATTCCATTGGAGGAGCTCCCACTCATGTTTTGACGTAGCCACTCCGAACCTCATGACCATGCCCAATGGGCATAGTTGTGTCGGTATATTACAAATCCTTCACCTCTTTTCTCGAGCATGTAGAATAATTACATCGGGTGACAACGTGACCACACCACTGAGCAGTTCCTTCTATTCAGCTCCTTAAGTTTGAAATTTTGAGTAAATAAAGGTAATATCTCTACACGTGGTGTATTCTCAAGAAAGCTTTGGTGAACCAGGGAAGAGTCGAGGAGGAGAACTTTTGCGTGTAATTTTGCTTGTAAGATTGATAGGAAAAAGTTGAAGCAATTTTCTATGACTTCTATTGATTGTAGAGAAGATCTAAGTGTGTATTTCTATGCATTTCTGGTTCTTCATTTTGAAACTTTATGGTAGTGTGGTTCCTTGGTTTTTTTTTTCTGTAATCACGTAAATTTTGGTGTACTTTTTTGAGATTATTATTCTTGAGCTTATGTTTGAATTTTTTGTTCCAGATATCTCAAATTGGTGTGATGATATTCTACGTTGTAATTTTGATTTCTAATCAATCAAAGCTTGAGTTGTTTTATAGTTCCATCCTAACAAGTTGTTTCAGAGTAGAATGTTTGATTCAAATGAGAGCAATGACAAGGTACAAAGTGAAAAAGTTTATTGGATTAAACTTCGTGTTTTGGAGGAAGCAAGTGGAGGAATTGTTATATCATAAAAAAAAATATTTGGCACCACAAGGAATCACCAAGAAATTAGAATCAATGATTATGGAAGAATTGGAAGTGTTGGATCGAATGACCCTAGGAATGATCTGTTGTCACTTTCCTCCTATGTTGCATTAAATACAATGAACAAGAATACCATAATGAATCTCGTGGAGGCATTAACAAAAATGTGCAAAAAATCTTCTACTTAAAATAAGTTTTTTTTTATTAAAAATCTTATTCAATATGGAGATGGTGAAAGCCAGCTTATTGACAAAACATTGGAACAATTTTAACACTATAACAAGCCATTTGTATTGTGCGGTGATCAAATTTGATGATGAGGTTGGCTGCGATATATTGCCACAATAGTAATTTACTTTTCAAGGAATATGAAGTTGAACTTGGATAACATCATGAGGTTGGTTCTGAATGAAGAAGTTTGCATAAAGGCGATGAATGGTAAATCTTCATGTTCTGAATTGAAAGTTGAAAATAGAGGAATAAATCTATACAATAAGACAAATGTAGACAAATTCAAGTCTGGAAGAAAAAAATTTAGGTCAAGCTGAAGAAATGACGGGAGAATATCGAAACTGTGGAAAAAATATATCTCAAGAATGACTGCAAAACTCTAAGGAAAACTCATGGTGAAAGACAGAAAGAATCTCTTAATAAATGTCTCCATTAATGAAATCCAAGGTCACTCCCTAGTGTAATCCCAAGCTATCACTGAATCTTGTATAATAGATTCTGGTGCATCATTCCGCGCATATCCCAATAAAAAAGTTTTAAAAAATTACACTTAGAATGATTTAGGAAAGATATATTTACGAGCCAACAAGACATGAAATATCATAGAAAAGGACTATGTGGATTGATAAAGTTCTCAAATGAAATAGTTTGGAAGCTTACTAAAGTTAGGCATGTTCCAAATCTAAAGAGAATCTTAACTTTATGATACAGTAAGCAAATTTTGGGTTCATGGATATTTTCACAGGTGGCTTCTGAAAGGTAGCCAGAGTGCAATGATGATGGCTCAAGAGAACATTGAAGGATCCTTACTTGATCAATGAAATGACAAATTTTATTTGAAATCATGATTCTATCACTATATTCATTAAAATATACTGATAAAAATTGGTTCATTGATTACTTAAAACTATAAATAAATTCGTAGATCACACAAGTGCAAAAAATGAATCTCGCCACCGCCCAATAAAAAAAAAAAAGGAGAAAAAACCAAAACACTTTTATTAAAGGATGAGTTAGAATTCTCATATTAAATAACGGCGGCGCAAATTGTCACGTGCATGCCGCAAGTAAAGACAAAAGCGAAGATTAATGTAGGAAGGCGTTCTGCAGCACTGTCCCGCTCGCCAACCAATCTTAACGGGAGTGCGGCAAGAAAACAGGAGAAGATTTGTTCGACGTGCAGACTGCATGGACGCTTCGTGTATCCCTCGTGATGGCCCCCCACCAGTTTTGTCTTTTTTTTTTTCTTTTTAGTGGGATTTGCTTGCATGTCACCAATTCTTTTATATTTCCACCCAATTTTTATTATATTTGTAATAAAAAGGGGTGGTATGTATGTGTTAAATTTAAAATTATATGTTAAGGAATAGAGCACAAGAGAGAGGGGAAGAGAGGGGAAGAGTTTGACAATAAATATTACAATCGTGTAACTTTTATTTATTAAATGAGTCTTTAATTATAGAAAATGAGATGTCTGAATGCATTTTGTACTACTAAAAAATAGGCACGATGAGTTTTTTTGGTCAGTACATAATTATAGGATAGGAAACCCGGGAAGGCATCCGACCGAATTTTGGGTCGGATAGTCATGTGCTGAGAGTCTGAGAGAGCGACCAGCTGAGCAATTTTCTACACAGCTATGACCGAGGGAGAACCTGGAGATCTCTGGCCAATTGCTTTGGATCCGACAAATTCCATTGTTTGTCCAGCTTGATTGAAGAATGTCGGTGGATTCGCCAACTTGAGCTTTGCACTTGTAGACTTTAAGGGTGACGGTTGAATTATGCTCGTCTTTGGATCATTTTATTCCCGGTTTACAAATGTCTTAAACAACCGCTGGTGGGATTGGGTCAGCTACACCATAATTTTTTATCAACCATCACATCTATTTAAGATTTGTGGTGACACATTTTTTAAATGTACAACATGTAAACCTCTTTTTTTTTTTATTTTAAGTGTGGGTGCATGACTAAAAGCATACATGGATAGAGTAAATCGATCAAAGGATCATATAAAAGATATTCGCTCTCAAAATTGAATGGTAAGCAGTGGCTAAGGCGTTTCAGGCAAACAGTTCAAGAAACACACTCGACAACATGTGCATGGTGGATTCAGTATCATAGTCCACTGAATCGATGAGACAAACTCATCCACTCGTCCCGTCGCCAACCAGATTGACAAAGAATTTACTTGGAAGATTGGACTGAAGCACGACCGAGAAAAAAAAAAAATTGTTAAGAATATTGATAATTAGGCAAGGTATTATTAGAAGAATATTGGAATGACTACACGAGACAAAAACACTAACAATGAAAAAATATTTCTTGAGATCTGCATGTAATAATGTCTAAACAGTAATGGCACAATTAATATCGTCTTTAAGCTTCAATTGTTCAATTTGAAATTTAATAGATCATTTGAGCAAGAACTTATAATAGAAGAGCTTTTCATTTCTCGCCCATCGTAGTTAAGAAGGTAGCGATGAACTAATTGTCATTTAATAACGTTACAGATGAGGCATTAGTGAGGAGTTGTAAGGAGGGTAGAAAAGGCAGAATCATGCTTTAGGGAGTAAATTTTGAATTGGCCACTTCAAAATGAAGCGCTCTAAAACGAAATAAGTAAGTGATTCTCATCGATTGGTTTGCATCTCTCTGATGGTCGTGCATCCAAGACTTTATGAATTATTTAGCAATATCTATTAAAATAAAAATAATTACAATTTAATTTAGCCTGATTAATGAAGAAAAATGATAATGATTGATGTGTGCTAAAAGATTCTTGGCGATAGAGTAATAAATTATAGTTTTAGTATTGCACGGGAATTCAACACACAATCAAAAGAAAGAAAACAATCAGTAGTGACGCTAGAAGTTTTTACGTAAACCTGTGAAGGGAAATAACTATGGGTCTTGGCCTAGTTGAAGAAGTTTACTATAAACTGAAGATTACAAGTGCAACCCCTTGTTCTACATGTGGGAAAGGGTTACAAGGTCTCCTAAATTACAACTTTGAAATGCGAATAAACTTGTTGCATGGAACAAGCGGCGACAACAAGCAGCCTGCGGGTGATGGTTGGTGGTGGTTGAAGGTGGTTGACAGTGGTGGGTGGTGGTCAACGACGGTTGACAGTGGGAATGATGTTGGACTTCAGCTTATTCTCAAAGCTTCAAGCTCTTCCTAAAGCCTCAAGCCTCCAGTTGTATTTCGCCTCATGAGAGGTTTGGGGCTATATTTACAAAGTTTTATGTGCAATTAATGCAGAAATATGAACTATTTTGATCAAACGGCTTAGAGAGCTTCCCTCGATTAGATAATGTTTAAATGATATTTGAGTGTCTTAAAGATATCAGAATTGAGCAATTAAGAGCTTGTTGAACTTTTCTTGTTGATGCGCTCGATTTGACTATAATCTCGCCAGATTTGGCATTACTGTTTAGACATTGTATCTTGAGTATGACAATTGCAAGCAGCTATTGCAGAGTGCAATGTTACATCATCTTCTGGGTACATTATTACACTAGTATGTAAGTGGCTTTGTTACATCTATTAAGGGACAATAAATCGTGGTTGACGGCTTGCGGTGGGTGGCAAGTGACAATCAACGACAGATAGAGAGTAGAGAGTGATAATCAACGACTGTCAGCGGTTGTAGGAGTGGACGACACTCCATAGACCATTTGTGTGAAACAATGGACTCGACTTATTATCCTCTAAGGCTTGGACATCCTCTATTTCAATGTCTAGGTCACTTGTTAAGGAATAAGTAGGGCTATATTTATAAAGACTTCCCGACAAATAAAGAAAGAGTATGAATCACTCTATCTGACGATTAAGAGAAATCCTCACAATTAGGTGTTATTATGTAAATTGAGCAATCTTGGGCATGTCAAATTCATATTATTGAGAAGCCTGATTTGATTATAAGCCTATCAGATTTGTAATTTATTTGACATTCTAATAGAACAACAAAAGCATTCAAAAATGACTTAATGATTTGATCTTAACTTGATTTGACTTATATTAGACTAATTTTGGTGTCATTGAGTTCGTCTTGTTAAGCCAATCAGTTTGCTCAAAAATAATTTCGAGAATTCTACCATGCCTCGAGGACCGTGCCTGATAAATAAATAAATATATATATATATATATATATATATATATATATATATATATATATATATATATATATATATATATATATA
>NEWO01001027.1:60145-75844 GCA_003013225.1 Phalaenopsis aphrodite | reverse complement strand
ACACACACACACACACACACACACTTACGCCAATTGTTATGGGAGAGAAGAAATGAACTGATGCCAATAAAAATAGCTAGACATACTAAAATAAAATAAAAAATCATAAAAAGTCATAAGTTCAAAATTCATTGAAAAAAAAAATGAGACCACCTTAAAAAATGCACATTTAATTTTTTAAATTTATTTTGAAAATTAATTCACAATATAGAAAATAAATATTTTTTAAAATTGAACTTAGAGCTAACGTAAGAACCTCAAAATTTAACATGTTGAAATTGTAATCATACAGCCCCACTATTTTGTTTGGCACATAAATACAAACAATATCACAAAATCTAATAATCTCATATGGCGCCAGGTGGCGTTATGTAGCAGTCTTCGTATCAGTGTGGTGGGGCCACTTGAGACTACAATTTTTTTTTTACATTATTTTTTTTGAACTACATTTAAATTATATTTACTACTAAAATCTACATTTTGATACCCATCATTTCTTAAAAATAAATCTTTTCATAAATGCACAATATTTGAATTTCTTTGTTATTTTGTATATTATTTAATGCATTAACTATAATGAAAGTTTATATTATTTATCTTACATTATGCGAAGTATTTAACATCTAAGGATTTATGCATCTACAAAGAAATACTTTATTTATAAAATTATTATATAAACTAATAGATTCATATATTTGCATATAACATAATAAACAATTAAATAATTCATAATTATTATTTAGAAGAAAAAAAATTATTGAGAATTTAACGAAATGCCGTATGAGGATATTCATTTTTAAGTAGATAAGATCTGAGATATGCAATACATATTGAATTTAATTAAAACAATTAATATATTTTAAGTAAATGAATTGAGTTGCCATCAATAAATTTTCTTCATTTGACATTAATCTCTAAGCACAATATGAATCTCAAGATGATTTTTGAGCAAGAAACATTTAAAATTTGATTAAAAGTCATTCAGAACTCCGTTTTTAGCAAACATAGTCAAACTGGCCGGTTCGATGAGACAGACCCAAAAATGCTAAAATTGGTTCAATCCAATTCAAATCAAGTCTCAATCAAGTCATTAAACCACTTATGAAAGCTTTCGGTGCATAATTAGAAAATAACATGAACTTCAAATATGACAAGCTTAGAATCAAATCGAGTGTCTCGACAAGACAAATCCAATGAGCATAAGGTTGCTTCATTTTGACATCATTAAGGTACTCGAATACTCATCGAATACCTTCTGATCGAGGGAATCTCCTAGAGCCGTCCAATAGAGTGGTTTGAATTCTTCCTTATTTGTAGAGAGGTTTCTTTAAGAATATAAATAGATCGTTACAACCCATGATTGAAGCTTGGAAGAGAAGATGAAGTCCAACATCGCTTATACACCACATACGCGATGAATACCTCTCACTCATGCAACTACTAACCACCGTCAACCACCACTTGTCGACCACTGTCTATCATCATTAGCCATCACTTGCTTCGTGCAGTGACAGACCTTGAGTACAGTATAACAATGCACCTCAAATATGATGCAACGACACACCTCTTTGATAAGAGTCTGGATTTGCTATAGCTTCGAACAATGTAGGACATAATGAAGAGCTGTGATGATATTTGTAGTTTGTTGGGGCCAGAGTCGAGAGTTGCACGAGCTGTAAGCCACTTAGGCTATAGTTGTTATATGTGTTGATATTCTTAGTTCAGAAAGGCCGGAGTTGAGAGATGCATGGGTTGTGGACCATGTAAAGCATGATTAATCATGTTGTTGTAGTTGTGAGCTTTGGGGAGAGAGTTTTAAAACTTTGGAGAAAATCGTCGTATTCAAAATGCATTATTGCACCATCTTCCAAAGGTGTCATTGCACCGTATGTGGGGTGTAGTGTTACATTGTCATCGAGGTGTGTCGTTACATCCCGAATAGTTAAAAATTATGATTGTATTTGGCTATATAGGTTGCAGATGATTGTCTCATGAGTGTCGGTTGGTCACAGAGGTTGTAGTAGGAAGATTCGGGATCTGTGAGCCACGTATGTTGTGTTTGGTCGCATAGGTTGTAGCTGTGAGCTGCAACAACGTTCGTCGGCTGAAGGGGAAAGAGTCGGGAGATGCTTTTATTTTGGAGCACATAGGCTGAAATTTGTCATATAGATTGTAATGGTGAGCTGTGATGACGTTTATAAGCCGTAGTGATCGAAGTCGGGAGCTGCAGAAGCTCTGAACCACATAGGTCGTAGTTGGTCATGTAAGTTGTAGTGGTGGGCTGAGATAATGTCCTTAGGCCGCAGAGGTTGGTGGTGAGCTGTGAGGATGTCCATAGGCTGCAGAGGTTGGTGGTGAGCTGTGAGTAGGTCCATAGGCCACAGATGCTAGTGGTGTGCTATGAGGACATCCATAGGCTGCAGAGGTTGGAGCTAGGAGTTTCACGAGTTTTGGATCACATAGATCATAGTTGATCATGCAGGTCATGGTTGTGTATTGTGGGGAGAGGGGGGAGCTTTGGGAATCCAGAGAAAGTCACCGTCTTTGGAGTGCATTTTCACATTGTATTTGGGAGAAACTATTACACAGTGTGTGTGGTGAGTTGTTACAACTTCATCGGAGTACGTCGTTGCCCTTTATATAGAGTGTGTTGTTATACCATCTTCAAAGTACATTATTGCACTGTATTCTGGGTGCGTTGCTACACCGTCTTTGGGGGTGCATCTGCACCATATCCGAGGTGCGCTGTTAAGTCATCTTTGGGGTGCATCATTGCATCGTACTCGAGGTATTTTTTTACACTGTCTTTGGGGTGTATTGTTGCATCGTATTTGGGGTGCATTGTTGCACCGTATTTGGTGTGTGTTGTTACACCATCATCGGAATGCAGCTTGCACCATATTTGGTGTGTGTAATTGGGGGTGGGGAGGGATAGGGTTTTATTGATATAATCCAGATTGAAAATAAAGAAGAAATCTAAACCAATCCAACAGACGACCAGGAGAGGTTATTTCAAATGGATGGTGTTCAGTGGACCTTTAAGTGCCTTAATGGTGTCAGAAGTGAGGGATCTTGGGGTCGTTGGATTCTTCTTGTCGAGATGATTGATTTAACTATAAGAATATCAAATTCATAATCTGTTTGACGTTCCAATTATGTAGTGAAAACTTTTCAAAAAAGCGATTTAATGACATGACCTGTGCCTGTTTTGACTCAGATTAGACTAATTTTAGTTTGATTGTAAGTTTGCTGAAATCAGAGTTCTGGATAATTTTTAAGCAAATTTTGAATATCTTTTACTAAAAAAATTTCTTCTGGATATGTGTCATGCCTCTAAATTCATGTCAAATAATGCCTTGAAATTCATGTCAGATAATGAGAATTTGTTGATGGGATATCTGTGATAAAATTTATAAACATATCTTTTGTAATCATCTTTAAAATAATAACAGTCAGCTCCCTAACATGAATAAGAAACCTCAAGTAATAATTAAGAAATAACATCTGATGAGTCCCTCTTACTTCTGAATAAATTACACATAAATCACGTCTTTCGTTTCATCCGCATAAATAATTGGCAATTACATACGCTGCATCATTACTATTTACAAATCTAGCACCCACTTCATTCATTGATCAAATTCTCTCTCAAATACCAATATGCACGACAAAATCTTAACTTATATGTTTCATTTTTATCAAATCTTCAATAATTTGATTGTGCCACACAAATATATCGATTATATAATTCAAAAATATCAATTATGTAATTTATAATTATCATCTGCAGCTAGATTTTATAAATGGCAACGTCTTGGCTGTTTTATATGTAATTATTCCTGAATAACTGGTAGCTCTGTTATAAAACCCCGAGCTCTGAAACTTGAAGAGCGCCTCATGAGATCGCTAGAACTCTGAAAGGCAGCAGCTGCCTTCTGCACTTCACAAACTATCTTTCTCCCCAGTTTCATCGCCTCAGTTCGATCGGAATCCATTTTTTTTTTCTTTTCTTTTGGCGTCAGGTTAAGTTCCTTCCTCTCCAAGTCGAAATTGGCAGCTCACCTTTCTTCTTAGTTACTCCTTTTGGAACCCAAAACCGAAAAGTGTTCCTTTTTATCCGAAAGTTTCATTTTTTTTCTATACTCCATTCCTCGAAAGAAAGGGAGCTTAGTTTTCACGATATTTTTCCAAATTTGATAGAGTTGAGGAATATTGAGGCTGCGGTCGAGGTTTTTTGCGAGCCCCTCTTAGAACATGAACCATTCTTTTTGATATCTACTCAGCTATTCTTTTGACTTAGAAACAGAGGGATTGATTCTTTTCTTTTTTAAAGTACTGTACTCGTCTGTGTCTCTCATTGTGCGTTTTTATGGTTTGAAGGTTTTGGGGATTTGGAGGGGAAAAGTAATGGCTGCCCCGGGGCAGAACTCTTCGCACCCTCAATTCATTACGAGTCATGGCAATGGGGAAATCTTTGGCGGTCCCTCGTCTCCTCTTATAGATGAGGTCGAAACCGAGCAAATCATCGTTCCCCAGGTAGATTCTTTCCTGATTGAATCGCCTTCAAAGGAAAAAAGAGAGAGAGAGAGAGAGAGAGAGAGAAGAAAACTCTTAATTTGGACGCCGAGTCTGCCAAACTCCCTTTTATGAGCTTATCTGTTTGATGAAATTTCTCAGTTAAAAGCTTTTTCCTCCTCACTTCGGAGGGCCATGGAATAACTAAAATTGTTTAATTTCTTAACTGCACGAACTCAGCTATTGCTTGACAATTTAATTTAGAGTGAGTTGAGTTGCTGGGGAGTTCATAGTTAAATATTATTTATAGCATTTAAAGTTGAAAGAAGTGCCTAGTGAGAACTTAATAGCTGTTTGCTCTTCCATGAATATGACGCATACTCTGAATGCTCTAGCAGATATGCAAAGTTATGATTTTTCTTTTTCTTTTGGAAAAAAATATTTTTTTCTGCACAAGTTATATAATATCCATGTCTTTGAACAAGTTATTTTCAAAGAAGGGTGTAATATGTTGCATGAACTTCTTTAAACAAATTTGTAGGAAAGTGTAGCAAGTGTGATTGTGCATGTCATATGTTTAAAATATAATTTTGTTACTGTAAAAGCTTTTATCATGAATCATTGAGATGCTTAACATCTACCTTTTTCACAAGCTAGTGGCATGTTCCTACTTCCTATTTGATCTCTGTAAATTATTAGTTAAATTATGATTACTTTTCAGTTTCACCATATGTATATATCACAAAATTCACCTATGTTTTTAAGAAGACAACCTAAGTATTTCATATTTTACATAATCTTACCTTGACATATGATCTCCGTTTGCAGGAAAAAAGCTGGAAAAATTTATTTGTATATATGGGTCCTGGATTTCTTGTTTCTATTGCTTATATCGATCCTGGAAACTGTAAGATGCTTCTTTTCTGAGCTTCATATTCTAACCCGCCTAATCGTTTATGTTCTTCTAAAGATATTCTGATATATTAAAATATAGTTGAGACGGATCTACAGTCAGGAGCACAATTCAAATATGAGGTATCTCTGTCTCTGTCTCTGTCTCCCTCTCTCAAGCACACACTTATACACTCATTTAGTATATCTCAATCATTGGAATCCAAACCTCTGCCTGTAGAGATGACTTTATATCATTCTATAGCTAATTGCTTTGCTCAAGTCATTCAAGTGTCAATAAAAAAATTAAACCAAAGGAAACTCACCTTGTTTGGAAATTATAACTTTGTGGGCAAAATACTAATTAAAAATTTAATATTTGTGCTTGTTTTTTTGCTCCTTCAGTTGCTCTGGATCATCCTCATAGCTTCAATTGCTGCACTCATCATTCAGTCTCTTGCAGCAAAGTTAGGAGTAGTAACAGGTGTTTGTTGTTCAGGAACTTTAACAGATTGCTGTACGGATCATGTTATCACGTATTAGATTTTGCACTTTTAATTGTGAGATATCTATTCTTTGCAGGAAAACATTTGGCTGAGCACTGTCGAGCTGAATATGCAACAGCTTCAAACTTTATTTTGTGGTTGCTCGCTGAGCTTGCCGTTGTTGCATGTGACATCCCTGAAGGTGTCATTGATCTCTATTTAGTTTAATTAATCTCCCTTTTGATACCCAATATAATAATTAATATTTGAATTCTGTTAATTTGATTCATATCACATGCATCAATCAAACCTCAAAATTTATGCATAATAATGAAGTTTATATCTTATTTGTCTATTAATTAGCACAAATTGAACTCAGCTAGAATTAGTTTTCTCTGAGTGAGCGATAGATGGACACAATTTTTTAACTATATAGAATCATTTCTTTGTTAACAATTTGAGCTGTTACTTTTCACTAGATTAATAATATACGTTGAGGAAGATTCAAGCTTTCTGCTAAAAATATAGATTTGTTGACTGATGCTGCAAAAGTAGTACAAAATCCACTTTCTTTGTTCTTTTGTGGCCCATAATGAGCTACTTTTTGTAGTTAATATTGTGCATGCATCTAGTGGAAAAATTGCTTTCAACCTATCTCTAATGTATGTTGTTTATGTTTAAACTGTAGTTATTGGAACAGCCTTTGCCTTGAACATGCTCTTCAGTATCCCAGTTTGGTGTGGTGTTCTCATTACTGGATTAAGCACCTTGCTTCTTCTATTTTTGCAGCAATATGGGGTATGTCAAGGAGTCTATATTTATACTTAATGGTTTTAGCGATTGGGTTGCTATGTTTGAATGTAACTAGCTTTGATTGGTTCAAAACCAAGCAACTGGAAGTATAGAAAGAGTAAACCCACACGAGCTGGAATCCAAATCACTTCTTTGGTTTTAATTTCTAATTGGCTATGTAAATTAGGTTTAAATCCCTTTGATTTACAAACTATACTCTACTTAGATGTTGGATTTGTTGTTTTGAAATAATAATGTGTATAATTTGTCCAAGACCTTAATTTTATCCTACAAGTATCCTCAAAGGCTGTTTTAAAAAAAAAAGAAATTATAATTAAATCAAATGACTTTGTAATCAGAGCAAATTAGTTTATCTGATTCTAATCAAGCCAGTTCTTTGTGTTTTATGCTTCAATGTTGCACCTATTTGATGAATGTCAAATTTATGAATGAAACAAGCATTTAGATATATTAATAAGTGATTTCCTAGTAGTTTGCATGATTATAAAAAATACCGTGGCCTTATTTTTTACTATTGATTTCATAAGCTCTCTAAATGTTCTGCAGATCCGCAAACTTGAGTTTTTCATCGCTTTTCTAGTACTTATAATGGCTGCTTGCTTCTTTGTTGAACTTGGCTATGCAAAGCCACGGTATTCGGAAATAATGAAGGGATTGTTTGTTCCCCAACTCAAGGGAGATGGCGCTACAGGACTTGCCATATCTCTACTTGGTGCTATGGTTATGCCGTAAGCTCTGATTAACTTGAGCTATATTCATAATTTTTTAATGCTTTTTTATTTTATTAATTGCATGTGATATTTGCAGACATAACCTTTTCCTCCATTCGGCTCTGGTATTGTCTAGGAGAGTACCACGTTCAGTTCATGGAACTAAAGTAAACTTCTAATCTACTGATTGGTATTCTTAGCTTCTTGTATTTTTTGTAGTTATAGTCATCATTAAAGATGTTCTAAGTATGAACTAACTTCTTGTGATTCTTTGTAGTTATATTCATCAATATTTTGGATGTTTGGTTGTGGTAATTTGTTCTATAATCTATATTTATACATTATTTGTGACCTTGACAGGAAGCATGTAGGTTCTACACTTTAGAAAGTGCAATTGCTCTTGCTTTGGCCTTCCTTATCAATGTTTCTATCATTTCTCTAAGCGGAACTGTTTGCAGTTCACCATCTTTAAATCCAGATGATAAAATAAACTGTGAAGACTTAGATCTCAACAAAGCTTCTTTTTTACTAAGAGTAAGTCATTATCATATTGCTAAGTCTGGTTATTTTTGGTACATTAGTAAAGTTCAAATGTGTAAATGCTAAAAAATGCTTCTGTTCTCCATATTAATAAACTCCAAAATTGATTTATACATTGTTTTGTGCTATGAACAGAATGTCTTAGGTAAATGGAGTTCAAAACTATTTGGTATTGCTTTATTGGCATCGGGTCAGAGCTCTACAATCACTGGAACTTATGCTGGGCAATATGTTATGCAGGTTTTATTTGTCTCTAAATTTTGTTTTTTTATTTATTTTTGATTTACAATATTTAAAAAAAGAACTCCGTAACCGTGACCAGAAAAGATTTGAACTTTACTGCTGTCAGCCATTATGTGTCTCAAAAGAATGTTGACCTTTATTGCTAGTTCTTAATTTGACGTTGTTGTTCAAGAAGATTGTTGAAGCTATGGTGGTAATGTGTTCTATTCGTCTGGTTAATCCTTAAATAAATTAACCTTAAATTCTCTCTATTGTGTGACAAACGGCGCATGAGTGTTAAACTAAAGTGCAAATATTTTGTGCTGCCATCAATTGAAGATTTTCCAGTTCAGAATTCCAACCAAGGCTTGTTGTCGGTGGCTTTGAAAAGTGTCAAAATAGTCCTTGGCTTTTTGTAGGGGGTCCAATTTAATCCCGGAATCTATAAAAGTGTTAATTTAGTCACCAGAGTTCTATAATAAGAGCTAAATTAGTGATCATTGGGAACTATTTCAACCCATATCAAAAGAGCATGAGACTAATTTGACATTTTTATATACTCGGTAACTAAAATGACCCCATGTAAATTTATAGTCACGAGACTATTTTGACAATGTACACTGCATTAGAAAAAAAAAATACAGAGAAAAGTTTGGAAGAGAGCATTTGGGAAGCTTGATTGTCCAATCCTGCTTTTCTCCCTTGCCACTTCTTAAGTTCATCTTTCAGATCTTCTTCCTTCTTGCAGTGTCCGTTTATATGGTGATCAATTTAATTTTCTTATAGGGTTTTCTTGATCTGCGCATTACGCCTTGGAAAAGAAACCTTTTGACTAGATCTCTGGCAATTATCCCAAGTTTAATTGTAGCAATCATTGGTGGATCTGCCGGGGCTGGAAGGCTCATAATTATAGCATCGGTATGCAACTTCTATATTTCTTTTGGGTATGGCATTTACATACCACACAAATGCACAATCGTTACATATCTACATATGTAACACTAAACATAAATATTTATATGTTTGACACCCAAATTCTTTTTGTCACACCAAAAATACCAGTCTTACTAACTTTTTAAAATTGAATCACACCATCTCATACATAGGTTTATAACACCAAAGTGTTATAAATAAAAGAACGATTTATATGCATTTTACCATCGCATTTCACTTTGATACTGTCATTTGAATAAAAATACATACAACTTTGTGCAGATGATCCTGTCATTCGAGCTCCCCTTTGCTCTTCTTCCACTCCTCAAGTTCACCAGCAGTAAGAAAAAGATGGGCTCATATGCTAATTCTTTCGCAGTAAGTTCAAAGATCGATGAACAACTTTAACATCAGCATTTCCATCAACTGTAATAATCTTTTAGCGAAGCTTCTGCTTTTTTAGGTACTGGTTAAACTCATTAATTCTTACATTTAATGCAGACTGCAGGATTGACATGGATTATAAGTTTATTTCTCATGGCCATTAATGTATACTATCTCATAACCAGCTTCGTCAAACTGCTATTGAACAGTAAATTACAAACTGTATCTAAAGTGTTTTCGGGAATTTTTGGCTTTGCCGCAATATTGGTGTATTTGGCAGCAGTCATATACTTGGCCCTGCGGAAGAACAGGAAAAATACTCAGCCATTGCTATCTTCAGGTTCTGAACTTGGCCGAGTATATGACAATGCTGGAATTGATGCTGAAACATCTATATACAGTCTACCAAGGGAAGATATAGTTTCCATGCAGCTTCCTCAGTGAAGACCTGTATTGGATCTGGAAGAAGTTTATTGTTATGTTTTGCTTAATTTTCTCTATCTGAGAGCATCTTATATAAGCCTTAAAGTAATAGTTGGTTAGAAGGGATGGGTATTTTAAATGTAGAGGTATATTATTGAGATTATGCTTACTTCGGATGTGGTATAAATTAGTATTTAGAAAAGCCACTCTGATTTGTTGTTAACTCCCTTGTTGATATCAGTTGGATAAGTCGAAGAAATATTTCTATCAAATTTAAGAAAACAAATTGCGTTCTTTGGCAAACTTTTTGATATTCTGTATTAGAATGTATTTCTTTTCTTTTCTTTTTTTTTTAATCATAGACTTTTTCTAAGAGGCTCATTTAGTTTTATAGAGTCGCCCCATGTCAACATATGTGGTGGTTCTTATTGTTGCTAGAAAATTTACAGTGATAGACTACTTGCATCTTAAAGTTGTATGAGATTTCACAGGTACAAAAAGTTGAAAGTGCCAAGCATGGCACATAATATACTTTTTGCGAAAATTTTGTACTAAAAAAACTACGTGAACAAAGTTGGATGTTGATGGTTGATGTATTGGGAGTTGGAAAGCATTGGATAATGATTAATTGGGAATATCTAAAGTTCAATAATGATGGATGATCACCTTGGTCTTTATCATGATAGGAAGAGAGATTCGACAAATGATAAAGTAAATGTTGAATATCAATAACGGGTGAATTTTGGATATGGCTTGTTTGCAAGTTTGAAGCGACAATTGGTGGGGAACATTGGCAATCAGATGATAATGAATGATTAGATTGCTATTTGTGATATGAAGAGAAGTTCAGCAACTAGGAAGACAAGCATTAGACATCAATAATTGGTGGATGTCAGACATTGATTACTTCCAAGAATCTAGTGACAATTTGTTAAGCATGTTAGAAGTTAGGTGATGATGGCTGTTGGTTTAGTTATTTTCTTAATAAGAGAGGAGGCTAGGTGATCAGTAAGTCCAACCTTATACTTTGGTAGTTGGATGAGTAGAAGCTTTTAGCAGAAAGAGGAAGAAGAAGAAAGATGACTGTAAGGGTACTATATATATATATATATATATATATATATATATATATATATATTGTAAAAGGATTGTTAGAGACTGAGTGGTACTAGGATGGATGTCGGTTGGAGTCGAACGGTCTTGATTTCTCCACATGGTGAGGTTCGGCGGACAACAGACAAGCGGAGCAGAGGTTGTTACATCCCCCCTCAAGCTGATGATTCGGCCAGAAATGTTAGCTCGATATTCAGTTGTTGAAGTGAGTATTGGAGAGAGCCTTTGTAAAAATATTGGCGAGCTGATCTTGAGTGGCAATGTGATGAACAATGAATTGCTTTTGCTGTATGTAGTTTTGAATGAAATGACGATCAACTTCTATATGTTTGGCGCTTGCATGAATGACAGGATTGTTGGCTAGTGCTATAGTGAAGGCGTTGTCACAGTGAAGTGTTGTACGTTTAGATTATGGATAGTTGAAATCAGTTATGCGGCATTGAAGCCAAATAAGGTTCACGGTAGCATAGGCAAGGGCACGACATCTGGCCTCAGTAGAAGATCAAGCAAGATTTACTTTTTTCTTAGTGGACCAAGCAATTGGTGTTTTGTCAAGGCACAGTAACCGGAAGTGGATTTGTGGTCATTGGGGTCGCTAACCCAATCAGAGTAAGAGTAGGCTATGAGGTGAGTAGGAGAGCGGTAAATAGGGATGCCAACAGTGGTGGTTCCATTAAAGTAGTAGAGAATGCACTTAAGTTGTTGAAAATGATGATTAGTTGGTTGTTGAATATGTTGGGAGGCAAGATTGATGGCAAAAGCAATATCCAAACAAGTGAGAGTGAGATGTTGAAGGGAGCCTATTATTTGGTGATATGTGGTTGGATTTGGGAGAGGGGTTATGTCAGGTGGAGATGATGGTATTTTGGGTGAGCAGGGATTGGGGACCGGTTTGGAGTTGAGCATGCTTGCAGATTGAAAAATCTCGATGGAATCAGAGGATTGAGATGGGTGGGCGCCATAGAAGGTATTGGTTGTGTGGATGCCGAGAAAGTGAGATGGAGGCCCAAGAAGTTTAATAGGAAATTGGGTTTGAAGTTTGTTGATAGTGGAGTTAAGTAGTAAGGAATCAGAGCTTGTGAGTAGCATGTCGTCTACATATATGAGTATGTAGAGATAATGGTGAGCATTATGTAGACAAAAGATGGCAGAGCTGGGCTGAAAGATAAGGGTGTATAGGTAGGAGGATTGTGTGGCAAACCTTTGATGTGGAGCTTGCTTGAGTATGTACATGGCTTTTTGAGAAGGCATGTGTGATTGCGATAGTTAGGATTGATGAAACTGGGTGGTTGGGACATGTAGATGGTTTCAGTGAGATGACCATGTAGAAAGGCATTGGACACGTCAAGTTGAAGTATGGGCCAATGATTTGTGAGGGCATTTGTAATGATAACACTGATGGTTGGTAGTTTGGCGACGTGACTGAAGGTTTTGGTGTAGTCAAGGCCTTGTTGCTATTTAAAGCCTTGAAAAATGAGGTCTGCTTTTGTAACTGGAGATAGTGCCATGTGGTAGGCCCATTTGTAACCAAAGATGTTGTAGTGAGGTAGAGAGGAGACAAGTTTGCAAGTAATTTGTGATTTTAGGGGTTGGAATTCAGTGGACATTGCTTCACGCCACTGAGATATTTGATGGCAGAGGAGTAGCAGGTTGGTGTGGGGATGAGATGATGAGTGAGGAAGGACCCCATACATCCCAGTGAACTACTTCTAGAGAAGAGGAGCTAGTAGAAGTAGAGATATAAAAAGGGAGCTTGTGGCTCTTAGCTATACTGCATTAATTACAATGTAATTGAGCTGAATTACATAAAGCAAGAAATTGGGAAGCTATGATGGATTGCGTTCTTGGTGATGGATGCCCGAGAGGTTGATGTCATAGTTGTGGAATATGTTGGATGGAGACGAGCTATATTTGTGGTTGGCCGCATGGAGGTGGGAGGATGCTCCGAGTATAGATCGTGGATACATGGACCTTTAAGACGTATGTGATTTGTCGAGATCGGAGATGTGGTAGCCATCAAAGGAAAAGGTGATGGAGCAAGAGTTAGCTTAGTTAACTTGTGAACTGAGATAAGATTGTAAGTTGAGTTTGGAATGAGGAAAATATTAGAAAGATAAAGCTTACTCGAAGGTGTGGGTTGGATCCCTTAGCCAATTTGAGAGATAGGGAGTTGTTGACCACTGCCGACCAAGTTGATGTTGTCTCCTCGATAAGTTTGAGGCTGGATAAGATGATTTGGTTCGGTCGTTAGTTGTTCAGTGGCACCACTGTCGAGGTACCATTTGCTGTCATTTGATTCAGTGTTGGTGGTAACAAGGGTTGTTGGCGTTTGATAAGATTTTTCATTGTTGAACCAACACTTGAATGCTTCAAGTCTAGGCTTGCAACAGATTTGGCACACTGTAGGAGAACAATTGTTGTGGTTGAGGTTGTTGTTGGTTTTATTTGGGCGAGATGAGGATGCATTGTGTTGACCATTTGATGAGTAGTTATTGGAGTGACCATTACCTCGATCACTTGATCGCGAGATGCAAATAGAGCTGTTGAGTTTGAGTTTTTTCCTTAAGCGCTTTGTTTGCTAGATTTATTTCTTCACTGCATAGTAGGGCATATTGATCGTCAAGGGAGATTGGGTGAAGTGTAGTTCAAATTGTTGTTTTGAAAGCATGGTTTGTTGATGGCAACCCATCAAGGGTGTAGTGGATGATATTTTCTAGATCGAGAGTATCTCTTGTAGTTGCAAGAATATCAACCTTCGCCTTGATTTTGGAGAGGTATTGATTCATAGATTTGTTGAGCATTGTAAGGTTATGAAGTTCATTTTTCAATTGGATGATGCGAGAATAGTAGGAGGCTTGGAAACGGTGTTCTATTGTTGGCCAAATGTCATGACAAATTTTTAAGTGTAGGAGATAGGTTATGATAGAAGGAGAAATGATGGACTAAGCAGTTAGACTTTTGTTAATCAACATCCATTTAGTGTAATCGAAATTGGGGTAAAGACTTCCTGTGACATCTGAGATCTGTCGAGGGGGATATGAACAAGTGTCATCTAAGAAACTATCGTACCCATTTGCATGATAAGATTTCATGACTTGCGACTTCCAGGTGGGATGATTATCAGTGGTGAGCAGAGTAGAGACGAGACACTGAATATTGCTCAAGATGAATTTGAACTGGGTTGTCGATCGGTAGAGTGGTGGGTTGGGATGCATTGTTGGCACCAGAGGAGTTAGTTGAAGAGGAAGAAGGCATGCAGATTAACAATGTCAGAGTGAAATGTAGAGGATCGTGACACATGTTCGCTCTAATACCATGTAGAAGCTTTTGGCAGAAAGAGGAAGACGAAGAAAGATGGCTGAAAGGGTAGAGCAACTTTTTTTTTCATTTTTACTAAAACTTATTCACGAAGACTTGTATACAAAATGTAATATATATAAAAGAATATAGTAAAAGGTTTGTTATAAACTGAGTGGTAGGATGGATGCTAGTTGGAATCAAACAACCTTTATTTCTCCAAATGTTGAGGCTAGACGGACAACAGTGAAGTGGGGCACAGGATGATGTTGGTTGTTAGTCACTTGTAAGCATTGGTTTATGGTGTATAAAGAATGCTACAAGAGATGATAGATGATTAGCTTGATCATTATTATAAGAGCTAAGATTGGATGTCTAGGATTACTATTGTAGAATGTTGGTGGCTGTGATAATTGTTGGGCTGAATTCGACGGTGAATGTTGAAAGTTAGTAACAATAAATTATTAGATCGATCATTTTCTTAATTGGAGAAGGCCAATGATTTAAAGATGAGTGTTGAATGTTAAAAGCTAGAAGACATGAGTTGTTGGTAGGCATGAGATATTAGTCATTGGAAGGTGTCATGCGACTATCACTGGATGTCTCCACTACATAATCGTTGCCTACGATCTCGTAGGCATTAAACCCTCAAACTCTCACTTCAAAGTCTAGATTGTCACTTCAAAGTCTAGATTCTAAAAATTCATAGGACCCTAATTGCTTAACTCTACAACAAGCATTAACTAACCTTCCAAGGATCATCAAGCAAGTTGTTATCTTCACTATCTTGGTTACCTTGGCACCTTAAATATTTGTATCAGAGATGAGTTTTCCAATGAGTACAAAACCCTCTGAGCTTAAAGGCATGAGTTGAAGAGGCACTACTTCAGCTATTTAACTTATTCAAAGCAGGATTGCCATCTTCAAGAAACAACACTCTAATAGAAACCTTACAAGTGGGTATTTGTTATCCTTTAAAATAAAAGTTAGTCTTATTCTTCTCTAATCTTTAATTTTCTCATTTTGGCATTTTTTTTAGATAAACAAAGAAAGCTTTTCATTATATTTGTCAATTTATTATAAAACTTATATAAGTCCTCGAATTAGCTACCAACACTAAATGAGCATGCATATAAACTATGAAAGTTTTCATGCCATCTTGTAAATCTTTGTATCATTGGATTTTGTTGTGCACACAATCTTTCGACCTTGATTTGTGTAATTCTCCACAATCGTGTAATTCTCCTTGATCAATTTTTTTTTTCTTTTTTCATATATCTTGCTACAAAATTAAGAGAGGACAGGTTGAATTATGCATGCTTGTTGAAATTAGTATATATTTTGATGATGGTTGAAATCTTTCTTTATTGCTC